>MU693036.1:55959-82664 GCA_026770625.1 Nicotiana glauca
TTATTAACAACTTTGCATCTCAAAAAGCTAGAAGAATAGATTTTAAATAAAAATATATAATATAACATTTCTATAAATATTTAGGCCCCATTTACACTTGAGCGAATCCTGTGTTTATCATAACAATAACAACATTGTTATTATTTTCCTCTGTCATTTCCCTACAACTAAAACTTTAAATTACTAAAAAATAATATTAATATTCCACCAACTAGATGTCTCCGTGCTGCTTTATGAATTATGTGTTTGCTCGGAGTTCGGAGAATCTTAGATATCGATATCTATATTGAATTAGAAGAAAGAATTTCTATAGAGGGGAAGTTTTTCTACAGAGAAGTTAATGTGAACTTCCTGTAATTGATCCCAAACATTTACTTTCTTTCTATATTAATAAGCAGTAGTTTTATATATTGGAGTTTAGTAACTTCCCTTATCTTTACTCCTCGGGTCGGGTCAGTTTATATGGGCGACCCACGACCCAATATCCTATAATTTACAGTAAACACCTAGCTCATTTATTATAAATGAGAATAATCGGGCAGCTCATGATCAATATGTCTGCCTCGCCATCCCGAGGTTAATTTAGTCATTAGATGTACTTCTACTTTGACTATTTGTCCTCCGTAGTATAACTTTTACACAGATTTGTTTTGGCCTCACTTTTATCTCCTTGTTATTTATGTTTGTTTTCCGTAAATCCTACGTACTCTGAGCCCTCTTTGGTAAATGGCTCTGCATCAATTGTGAAATTGTCATTATCATGGTGGGACCATTTGAAATTTCACAAACAACAAAGACTCGATCTTTCCAACAAATCACATGGCCTTCTCAATAAAAAAATTAGTTTAAAGCCATTAATTAACTTCTCCTATCTGACTAACTTTATATAGCTTATTAAAAATCTTTACATAATATAAAGTAAAGGACAGGATAACTCATAAAGAACAAAATAAAAAAAATGAAAATAAAGGTATATGAAGGAAAATTACTCGAACTTTTACAACGATATATTCATGAAAACTCACACATGAGCCTTGCACGTTGATTTCTAAATCTGAAATCATACTTTAATATTTTGCTTTTCGATTTAAATTACATGCAATAATAATATAATAAATTATTTATTAATTTTGTCTATTTTAACTATTTACCTGAAGTATTATTTATTAAATAGAACTATGTATAATTTTCTTTTAAGTTATGTGACTACATAAATATTTTATTACATTATCGGCACATAAAATTTAAACTCTTAAATTTTCAATGTTACCCTAAAACTTATATGAGAACCTCTTATTAATTAATTATATAGACAACCAATTTAACGAATAATTTTTCGCTAAAGAGAAGAAGTCGAACTGTCCGGTGAGATAACCACTTTTACTTTGTCGGGAATGAACTTTTTATTAAAACAAATAAACCTCTTTGTTACTAATTCTTTTGCATTTTGTTTATAGGCACAGAAAACTTTAAAGTGCCAATTTTTCAATATTTATCAAATAATGATGAAGTTCAATCCTACCGCATCAAGCAAAGATCAATAGATTTCTATTGGATTGACTTGCTACAACTACAAATCCCTGTGGATCATCAGGAGTTTTGTATATGATGTATCTTAATTTCAAAATAAATAATTTATATATTTTGATACAAAATAAACAATTCATATATTCTGATACATCATCATGAGTTTTTGAGAAATTTCAGGAAGAATTTTTTCTTGAAAATAGGTCCAAATAACTTCAAATTTTATGTTCGATATGCTAACACCAATAGACTAAAATGCTCTTCAACAATCAATCCAACATAACTCGATAATGATGCATTTTCAATTTTAACCAAATTAATTAAAATTCATCACAAGTAAGAAAGAGAAGAAGAGGACTAAGGAGGGGAACAAGTGCTAACGAATGCTATAAGGAGGACATCCAAATGAAATGTCTTGTATTATTTCATAAAACATCTTAACCTTAAGTGCATCTTTTTAAATATTCAAAAACTTTAATATTAGACGACCACCAAATTACAACCGCACAAGTCATGAATAATGACTAAATGAATCTACAATATAAAAAAAAGACAAGCAGAACAAAAGAAACAATAAGAGAGGACTCACATTGAACAATTAACTTGTTATGCACTCTAATATCTCATTGGCATTTAATTAAATGGCACAAGTAGTGTTCTCTTAATAAATTAATTATTTAACGCAAAGACAAAACAAAAAAAAAATGTTAAAAAGAATTCTCGCAAGATCTTTTACTAGTAATTATATATAAGCAGGGTCATATTGTTTTACTACACTTATAAGACTACAAAACATGGCCTCTAGGTCTTCAGCCAATCTTGCTTTGTTCACTGTCCTCCTCATGTTTACCATTAATGGTTAGTACTGTCTCTCTCTCTCTCTCTTTTTCGATTTCGAAATGAAGTGTATGATAAATTTTGCCATCAATCTTTGCAGTTGCATTGGCTCGAATGGTAAAGACAGATGCCATAGAAGAAGTAGTTGCAGGTGAAGGAGGAGCAGCAACAATAGAACTAGTGAGTAGTAAGCTGCTTCCTCAAGTAGGTAGATGCCCAAGATTTTCTTGTCAAACTCACAATGATTGCTATATGAGGGGTTGCCCTGCTTGTTCTTCTGGTGGCTACTGTCTTAACCGCTAGTTAATTAATTGGACAAAGTTGTGTAACATTTATGGGGAGAGTTTTAGACCCTAAGTGGTATTTTCTTTCTAATAAATGATATATCTCCTTGTATCAAAAGGCTTCCTTTCTTTGTTCAATATGGATGTATCTTTTGTGTTTGGCTTAGTTATTTTGAGGAAAGTTTTTCCCAAAACTTATCAAAGAACAATTATCTAACGTTGGTTTTATCCGAAGATAAAACGTTCCAGGAAACTTACTCCACAATCTTTTTAAAAAGTATTTACATAAACGTTCTTACCATTAATTTAATCAATTTAATTGACCAAGTACTCCTTTCAGTAGAAAATAGTATAATATATCTAACTTTTTTTTACGTATATTGATTGAGCTAAACAAAATAAGATATATTGAGGGCCGACAATTTTTCATGCTAACACGTGAATACTGCGATTCTACAGTCATTACTTTTTTAAATTATTCTAAATATAGAAGAGTCTCGAAAGCAGCCGGGCGTTGTCTTGTCAGCTTGCCGACCAAGGACTGTTTTGTCAATTCATTATATATCAAATAATTTAATTGGTCTAAAGAGAATATCACTGTAGCTTGATGGTATATATTTTTGTAGCTTCACTATTTTAACCCTGTCACTCAAAAGCTACAACAGATATGATAATTACACCTTGCCCCATCACGTGGTTAATTTGCAAGTCACTGCTACCCCTAGGTGTAACATTTATTTATTAGTATCCTCCTCGAACAAAATACTTTAAATCACCTCTAAACTTATCTTAAATTATTAGTATTCTCCTCGAAATATGCTCGGTCTTAATTACCCCCTCAACTTGGCCTTTTGAAGGCCATTACCCCCTAGACGTTGATGTGGCAAAAAGTATGGGTGCAATCGCCTAACACGTGGATTTTTCCTATCTATGTGGCCTTTTTTAAAAAAAATAAAATATTTTTTTACGTTTTTAAGAATATTATTTTTTTACATAATTTTTTTGAATAAAATTTATAATAAAACTTGGATATAACTACATTATTTAGGATAAATATTTTTATTTAGCAAAAAATAATAAAGTTTTAGTTAATTTTTTTTTTTGAATTTGACCCGAAAATATTTTATTATTCAAAAAAAAAAGATTAACTAAAACTTTATTATTTTTGGCCACATAAAAATATTTAGCCCAAATAATATCGTTCTATCCAAGTTTTATTATAAATTGTATTCGAAAAAATTTATCTAAAAAGTAATATTCTTAAAAAGATTAAAAAAAAAATTATATTTCAAAAAAAAATGCCACATAGACAGAAAAATTCACGTGGCAGGTGAGTGCATCCATATTTTTTGTCACATCAGCGTCTAAGGGGTAATAACTCTCAAAAGGCCAAGTTAAGGGAGGTAATAAAAACATGGCATAGTTCGGGGAGGATACTAATAATCTAAGCTAAGTTTTGGGGTGATTTAAGGTATTTTTCCTTTATTATTTCACATTCTATTTAACACTTACGTAAATTATGCACCTTTGGGGTCCTTTTTGGTAAAGTGATAAATGTCGGTCTTTACCTATTCACCTTTGCCCGTCTTTCTTTAGTTTATTACATGAGTTGCCCTTATATACTTTGGTCAATACAACAAACTTTGAAGACAATTAAGTTCCTGGAAAAGATGATGATTTTAGGAACCCGTGCCTAACACATATCTGAGAAAATAGTACTGCATACTTTTTTAAACTAATAAATGTTTCCGAAGAGATTCATTTTTGACAGAGAAAAGAGAACGTTATTATTTTGTTTTTCCGTATTTAATGAATCTATTCATCTATTTTGGCTCCTTAGTAAATTTACATACTCAAGATGATTTAACCATGGTATTTTTTCCATTACAATTTGTGTTTTTTGACTAAAAATTAAAAAAACTTTTGATTCTTGTGATTTTAAACCAGTCATTAATGTTTTTGTGACGGTACATTATGTGATTAAGAATAAATAAAAAATTTATACTCAAAATTATTCCTAATTATAGAAAGATATAAATATCTGATTTGTTTTTGAACGGAAAAGTTTTTTCTGAAAAAATAAGGCAAAAAATTTGTTTCAAATTTAAATTCTTACTACTGATTTTTTTTTTTTTTTGATCAAAATTCTTTTTTTGGACTCTTACACATTAAGTGAGATTGAAACTTTAGAACGAATGGAGTATATGAGGGGGGAAACCGCATTTCAATGAGGTGGCATAGAGATGGTTAAAATTAAATGATTTTTAATTCAACTTAGTAACTTTACAATGTGATATAAATTATTTCAAAATACAGTATTTGAGTGAGACAATAAATTTTCACTGTATTTTGTTTATTAATTTCTAATATATCTGTTTTGTTTCCTTAATCGTATTAAAAAAGATCTTGAGATACTTGGAGGTTTTATTTAGTTTTCAAAGGTTAATGTCCATTTAATTTGAATATACATATTAGTCTCTATGTTATATCTGTCTTTATGCAGGTAACAATAAAATATTAGTAATTTTATTGGATAGTAACGTGGGTTTAGAATTATAATTTTTCAAATATTTATTTTTATTTCAAGCAATCTTTCCTGGTCTTTCTTGATTTTATAACAAGTGAATAATATTATAATAATGAGTTTTATATCAATTTTGAACAACTAACATTGTATTGCTAATGCAGAATTTTAGAAAGGTATTATAGTAACTTGTACATGCAATCAAATGAGCTACACTTAGTTTTTAGTTGAGATAACAACACATTGTATTAACAACAAGCAAATTAATAAGTAGAAGACAAAAAAATGCCACTAAATTTAAATCGTTGGGCCCGTGCGAAGCACGGGAAAATATTATCTAATTACTAAACAATTAGCCTAGGTAGTGGCAAAACTATTTGAAAATCATAACTTCTCGATTACTAGTGGGGGATAGCCCGTGTTGTGCACGGGCCAATAACAGTATGCTCAGGAATGTAGCTAGACTGCTGATAATGGATTCATTTGAATCTTATAACTTTGATTTAAATATTATATTTATTTTATAAAATTCATTCAATATATATAAATTATTAATTTAGAATACATTTGTATTTATTTATGGAAAAGCTCTTTTGTTAGAGTCCACCCCCAAAGAATCCTAGAGTTAATCTTAAATCAATTGAAATTAAGAAAAAATTATCATAATGTTGAGTTCGAAGTATTACGTGAAAATTAAATTTTTAAAGGAGTTTGCTTCGTCATCGAGTTCCACTAATTAGCATGAATACATTTCCTGCTTAACTCATATGTAGCTATTTAAATCAGTTGTGCATAAGTTCTCTCTTATTAAAAAAAAGTCTCATTTAAGGTTTCGAACATATAATTAAAAAAATTATTTAATAGCGTTAATATAAAAATATTTAATTAAGTGATCCTATAATCTTCATTATAAGATTTATAAATTTTACTTTTGAGAAAATCAATGTATATGTGCAATGCATTATTGAATTTATCAATTCATCCTCAAACGATTAGAGATTTAGAGGCTGGCAGAAATGAGTAAAGGGACATATATCTTTAGTCTTTTCAATGTTCAAAACACACAAAAAATTCCATAATAGCTACTGTTGATTTCCTTATTCTTTTAAATATTTTGATAATACAATATCTAGCATTGAAAAATAGTAATTACTAAATAATATGTGAAGTCTTTTAAGCTAAATATAAATATGCTAGTTTGATAATGCACTCTCAATTCTGCTATAATTTTGTTTAGAAATAAGTGAAACTGCGGTAGTAACTTTTTCCCCTTTTTTTTGAGTATTTTTATACTTATGTTTGGTTTCAAAAGCAAAGTCAGTTACCAAAAATGAAAAGCAAAGTGACAAATTAAAGTTTGTAAAATTAATCGACTTCATTTTAAATCCAAAATATGATAAGAAAAATAAATTGCCATAAAAATTTTAAAAATACCATTAAGATGTGTAATATTTGATTTTTAGCCTTAAGCAAATAGGAGTATTAAAGTTGACACTTGCAGTATTTAAAAGGAGTGATTTTGAATTTACCTTCTTTCACATGGAGTTTTTGAATTATAATATGAGAATAAGCTCAATAGCCGCGTAGCTATGATAGAGAACTAAAAAGTAGAAAAACAAGTACACATTAGCTGTAATGGCTGTTCAAAAGGCTGCAATTTGAGTGTGACACGTCAAAAGATGAGTAGTGTAAATGGTCCACGTTTTGAGAACTCAGAGGGTATGAAAGTTATAACACAAAAGCATACACACACAACAGCATGGGGTACAATATTTCTAAAGCAAGAGGTCTACTGAATACCAAAAATATCCCTAAGCAGCAAGCAGAGATGTCAACGAAGTGCTGCCTCCATCAGTTGTTCCTTCGCACTTCTTATATTGTAGAAACTACTGCCAAGTGTGATGAACTTTTGGGTCATCACTTGTTTTGAAAATATATTCTGTGTTTCGATGCCTTAAAACCTCCTTTTTATCTCACCTCGATTTGCGTGTGCGTTCGGGGCATGCATCCGGAAAGCCATTGTGTGAAAATTTATTAAAAATGATAAATTTTGCTTTTAAAATAAATTTAAGTTGACTTCGGACAACATTTTGGGTAAACATACCAAGACTCGTGATTTAAAGATCCCGGAGGAAAATATGGGACTTGGGCGTATGCCCGGAACTGAATTCCGAGGTCCCAAGCACGAGAAATAAATTTTTTGAAGAAAATTGTTTAACTAAAATTAGAAGAGTTTTTAGAAGTTTAAATGTATTTGAATTTGATGGTATCGGACTTTGGTTCCGGATTCCGGTACAGGTCTTATATGGAATTTAAATTGAGCCTGTAAAATTTGGTAAGAAACGGACATGATATGATGTGAATAGGACCTTCGGTTGTTAAAATTTGAACTTAAGAGTTCATGATATTTTTCTTTGATTTTGATGTTAAATTCATAGTTATTGGTGTTATTTTAATAATTTCATTGCACAAGCAAGTCGGTATGATGTTATTGAACTTGCGTGCATGTTTGGTTTGGAGCCCCGAGGACTTGGATGAGTTTTGGATAGGCCACAGAGTGAATTTAGACTTAAAAAAATTGCTAGTGTGTTGCAGGTCTGCAGGATTCACAATTGCGAAGCCTAGCTCGTAAATGCAAGCTCGCATTGCGAAGTAGTATCGCATTTGCGAAGATGGCCTCGACAGGCCTTGATCGCAAATGCGACCATTTTATCGCAATGCGGAAGGGCCAGAGTCGCAAATGCGACTGTTTTCTCGCAAATGTGAAGCTTAGTGGATTTTTCTAGGGTCACAAATGCGACATATTCTTTGTATTTGCGAGGGTAGCAGGTCCTGAAGGGTTCGCATTTGCGAACCCTGGTCGCAATTGCAACACCAGAGACTAGTTAATTGGGACTTAGATGCATTTTTCTCCATTTTTCAAACCTTCTGTAAACCTAAACACTTTTGGGCGATTTTCTAAAGAAAAGTTCATCTCCAAACCAACTGTAAGTCATTTCTAACTCATTTTCTTTAATCTATAACATCTTTTCACATGATTTCAATCCAAAATCAAGGGTGTTCATGGAGAATTGGGTGTTTTGGGTAGAACTTAGGATTTTCAAATTTTGGGGATTTGGACCTCGAGTTGAGGTCCCTTTTCAAAATAAATTACATATTTGAGTTCGTGGGTGAATGTGTAATCGGGTTTCGGTTCGAACATATGGGCCCGGGGTCGATTTTTGACTTTTTGGGAAAATCATTGGAAAACTTATTTTCATGCATTAGAATTGATTCATTTAGCATTTATTGATATAGTTAAGAAACTTTTGGCTAGATACAAGCGAATTGGTGGTGGAATCAAGGGGTAAAGCGGTTTGAGGCTTGAATTGTGTTTGTAGCATCAAGGTAAGTGTTTGGTCTAACCTTAGCTTGAGGGATTAGGAGCCGTGTCTTATTTGCTACGTGTTAATTGTTGAGTATGACGTATCGGCGTGGTGACGAGTATCTATCCGTTGGTATCAAGCATGCACGTGAGTCTTATACTATGATAAATGTGAATCTGTTTCGCATTGTTCATGCTCTATAAGATGATATCTATTGTTGAACAAGGCTTGTGGAAGTATTATTAGTAATTGAACATTGAAGAGCGTTGGCTCAAGTTGTAAAATAATTTGTGGAAGTATTGTTGGAAATTGAAAATTGTTGAGCATTGGCTCGAGTTCTGAAGTAAATACGGAAAAGAGAAGAGGTTTATGATATTGTCTCCATTGCTGGGATGTTGTTGCTTTTGATATTGTCTCCCTTGTCGGGATGTTGTTACTTTTTATGTTGTCTCCCTTGCCGGGACATTATTACTTTTGATATTTTTTCCCTTGTAAGGATATGGTTGTTATACTATTGTTCCCTTGCCGGGGTTTTATTGATTCCCTTGACCTTATTGCTTTGTGATTGGTGTTTGGGTAAGGAAGAGTGACGAATGGTGATACCGTGCATGATATTTGTGAGAGGGTGTTAATGCACGAAGGGTGATGTTGTGCCGATATTGTGAGGTTAAAGAACGAAAGGTGATGTCGTGCCGCACGATGTACAATGTCGTGCCATGATATGAGTGATAATGCACAAAGGATCATTCCGTGCCATGATTATGTGAGGTAAAAGTACGAAGGGTGATACCGTACCGACTATATTGATTCTTATGGTGAGGACGAGAGTAAAAGCACGAAAGGTGATGCCATGCACTTGTCTTTCATTTCTTGATTTTTATTGATAATCGAGTTATGGTGTTCTTTACATTTAACTGTTGGTTATCTGTTGTTACTTATTGTTTCCCGCAGTATGATTCCCCCCTCCTATATTTACATGTACATTTCTGCCCTTTATTTTCCGTTGTATATGATTTAACTGCACAGGTTTATTTGGTAGTCTGGTCCTAGCCTCATCACTACTTCGCCGAGGTTAGGCTAGGCACTTACCAACACATGGGGTCGGTTGTGATGATACTACAGTCTGCACTGTGTTCAGATCCCGGTGCTGCAGGTTTTGGAACGTAGTGAGGTTGCTGCCTTCAGTCCATTCAGGCGACCGAGGTAGTCCTGCAAGCATCCGCAGGCCTTGGCATCTCCTTCTATCATTTCCTTACTATTTTTACTTATTTAAAGACAGATTCGTGTATTTCTATTCAGACTTTATTTGTAGTATTCATAGATGGTCCGTGACATTGTGACACCAAATTTTAGGTAGAGTTGTACTTAGATTTTTGCAGTTTGTGTTAATCTAAATTATGAAATTTCATCTTCCGCACTGTTTGTTTATTATTATTTCTGCTACTTCTGTTATGTTGTTTGGATTTGCTAAGGGATTAAAAATTAAAATGGTTAAATAATTGGAATAATTGGCTTGCCTAGCTTCCACTAGTAGGCGTCATCACGACTCCCGAGGGTGAAAAATCCGGGCCGTGACAAGTTTGTATCAGAGCTCTAGGTTACTTAGGTCTCACAATTCACAGACAAGCTTAGTAGAGTCTGAGAGATCAGTTCGGAGATGTCTATATTTATCCCCTAGAGGCTAAAGAGTTAGGAAATACTTCACATCTATTCTTTCCTATCGTGCGACTTGATTTCTCAATGCTAATTGAACTTCTACTCTGTTCTCTAGTGGATGCTGAGAACACGTACTGCTTCATCAGCTGACCAGCAGCCTGAGCCCCTAGTAGCAACTCCTGTGAGGGTCAAAGGTCGAGGCCGAGGCCAAGCTAGGGCCCGAGGTAGAGGCAGAGCTCAGCCTAGATCTAGAGTAGCAGCACCAGCGGCGGAGCCTTAGGTTGAGTTTGACTAGGAGGTTCCATCCCAGTCAGTTCCGGTGGGGCCAGCTCAGGTCCCAGAGGGGTTCATCTCGACCCTAGTGCTTCAGGATGCTCTGGTCTTTCTAGTGGGCCTTATGGAGAGTGTAGCCCACGCAGGGTTGCTTCCTGTAGCACCAAACGTCTCTTAGGCTAGAGGAGGAGCCCAGACTCCTGCTACTCGCACTCCGGAGTAGATAGCTCCCCAGTTTCAGACTCTAGTAGCTCAGCCAGTTGGGGTAGTTCAGCCTGGTATTGTGGTACAGACCGGAGAGGGTCCAGCTATATCTGTTGATTCCTTGTCGAGATTGGACAGGTTCACCAAGCTCTTCACTACCACTTACAGCGGTGCATTTTCTGAGGATCCCCAGGATTATTTAAACAGCTGTCATGAGGTTCTCAGGAACATGGGGATAGTGGAGACCAACGGGATTGGCTTTGCTGCTTTTCATTTGTATGGATCTGCCAAGACTTGGTGGAGAGATTATTGTTTGGCTAGACCAGTTGGGTCACCAGCTTTGACTTGGAATCAGTTTTCTCAGCTTTTTCTGGAGAAGTTTCTTCCTATCACTCAAAGGGAGAACTATCAGAGGTAGTTTTAGCGTCTCAGCAGGGTTCTATGACTGTTACTCAGTACGAGACCATGTTTATTGACTTGGCCCGTCATGATCTTCTTATCCTTCCCACTGATAGAGAGAGAGAGAGAGAGAGAGAGAGAGAGAGAGAGAGAGAGAGAGAGAGAGAGAGAAGGTTCATTGAGGGACTCGTTCAGCCTATTCGACTTCAAATGGCTAAGGAGACGGGGAGCTAGATTTCCTTTCAGGATATGGCCAATATGGCCAAGCCAATATGGCCAGGAGAGTTGAGATGGTTCTATCATAGGGGGTGGTAAGGGTCTGACAATAAGCCTCGTCATTCAGGTAGATTCAGTTGTGCCTCGTATGGAGGCAGGGATTCTTTTGGTTGAGGCTATCCTCCTAGGACTTTTCAGTCAGCATTTTAGGTTTCTTACGGTGTTTCAGGTGGCCGTGGTTCTCATATTCAGTATTTTGATCAGCAACCCTACAATGCACTGCCACCTCCTATCAGTGCACTGCCATTCCAGAGTTTTCAAAGTGGTTATTCAGGCAGTCAGGGTCAGTAGTCTCAACAGCCCAGGGCTTGTTATACTTGTGACGACACGAGGCATATTGCTAGATTTTTCCCTCGAGCATTGAGCAGCTCTCAACATCAGGGTTCCCGTGCCATGGTACAGGAACCGAGTGTTCCACTGCCTGCTCACCCAGCTAGAGGTGGAGGTAGAGGTGCTAGAGGTGGAGGTAGAGGTATTAGATATGGAGGTTTGGCCGCTAGAGGTGGAGGCCAACCAGTAACAGGTCATCCCAGAGATGTAGTTCAGAGTGGTAGGGCCCAGTCCTGATGTTATGCTCTTACAGTCAGGCTTGAGGCTGAGGCTTCCGATGTAGTTATCACAGGTACTGTTCTAGTCTATAGTAGAGATACTTTAGTTCTATGTGATCCAGGATCTATATACTCCTATGTGTCATTTTATTTTGCACCATATCTGGTCATGCCTAGTGATTCCTTGAGTGCTCATGTATATGTGTCTACACCGATAGATGATTCTATTGTGGTAGATCGTGTCCATTATTCATGTATAGTTGTGATTGGGGGTCTTGAGACTCGTGTAGATTTGTTACTTTTGGATATGGTTGATTTTGATGTCATATTGGGGATAGACTGGTTATCACCTTACCACACTATCTTGGACTGTTATGCCAAGATTGTGACCTTAGCCTTGCCGGGGTTTCCTCATTTAGAATGGAGATGGACTCCTGTTCATTCTACCAGTATTATTATCTCATATATGAAGGCTCGACGTATGGTCGAGAAGGGGTGTTTGTCCTATTTGGCATATGTTCATGATTCTAGTGCTGAGGTCCCTTCTATGGACTCAGTGCCTGTTGTTCATGAGTTTCCTGGGGGTTTTCCTTCAGATCTGCCGGGTATGCCACCCGACAGGAACTTCTCTATTGATTTGGCTCCTAGCACTCAGGCCACTTCTATTCCGCTGTATTGTATGGCCCCGCCTGAGTTGAAAGAATTAAAGGACAGTTGTAAGAGTTTCTTGATAAGGGATTTATTAGGCCTAGTGTCTCGCCCTAGGTGCGCCGGTGTTGTTTATTAAGAAGAGGGACTGATCTATGAAGATGTGTATAGATTACCGGCAGTTGAATAAGGTTATGGTCAAGAATAAGTATCAATTGCCGAGGATTGATGATTTATTTGACCAGCTTCAAGATGCCAAGGTATTGTCGAAGATTGACTTGAGATCTGGCTACTATCAGTTGAGGATTAGGGCATCCGATGTCCCTAAGACATCTTTCAGCTTCGGTATGGGCACTACGAGTTCTTGGTGATGTCATTTAGTTTGACAAATGCCCCAACAACTTTTATGGATTTGATGAACCGAGTGTTCAAGCCTTACTTGGATTCGTTCTTGATAGTCTTCATTGATGATATTTTGACCTATTCCCGCAGCCGGGAGGAGCATAAGCAACATTTCATTTAAGAGTTGTCCTTCAGACTTTGAGAGATAGTCAGTTGTATGCTAAGTTTTCGAAGTGTGAGTTTGGTTGGGATCGGTTGCTTTCTTAGGTCATGTTGTATCAGCAGAGGGTATTCAGGTGGACCCGAAGAAGATTGAGGTAGTCAAGGACTGGCCTAGACCCGCATCAGCTACGAAGATCCAAAGTTTCTTGGGTTTGGCGAGTTATTATCGTCGATTTGTGGAGGGTTTTTCATCTATTGCATCCCCGATGATTAGGTTGATCCAGAAGGGTGTCCAGTTCAGGTGGTCGGATGAGTCTGATGTGAGCTTTCAGAAGCTCAAGATAGCTTTGACTACGGCGCTAGTGTTGGTTTTGCCTATAGGTTCAGGGTCATATACAGTTTATTGTGACGCATCTCATACTGGATTTGGTGCGGTGTTGATGCAGAATGGAAAGGTCTTGCTTATGCTTCGCGACAGTTGAAGATTCATGAGAAGAATTATCCGGTTCATGATTTGGAGTTAGCAGCCATTGTTCATGCGCTGAAGATTTGGAGACACTATTTATATGGCGTGTCATGTGAGGATGCAAGGTCGTAGTTGTGTGCCTAATGTGGATGGACTTCAAGAGTTGATTCTAGAAAAGACCCATAGTTCCCGGTACTCTATTCATCTGAGCACCACTAAGATGTATCAAGATTTGCAGCAGTATTATTCGTGGAGGAGGATGAAGAAGGATATTGTTGCGTATGTGGCTCGGTGTTTGAATTGTCAGCAGGTAAGGTATGAGCATCAAAGATCTGGTGGATTCTTTAAGATCATTGAGCTTCCCTAGTGGAAGTGTGAGCGTATCACTATGGACTTTGTTATTGGACTTCCAAGGACTCAGAGAAAGTTTGATGCTGTATGGGTTATTGTTGATAGGATGACCAAGTCAGCACATTTCATTCCTGTGGCAGTCTCCTATTCTTCTGAGAGCTTAGTTGAGATCTATATCCAGGAGATTGTTCGTCCTCATGGTGTGCCCATGTCTATCATTTCTGATCAAGGTACGCAATTTACCTCGCATTTCTGGAGGGTAGTTTAGCGTGAGTTAGGCACATGGATCGAATTGAGCATAAAATTTCATCCTCAGATGGACGGGCAGTCCGAACGTACTATTTAGATTTTGGAGGATATGCTCCGAGCTTGTGTTATTGACTTTTGAGGCTCGTGCGATTAGTTTTCGCCTTTAGTGGAGATTGCCTACAACAACAACTACCAATTGAGCATTCAGATGTCTCATTATGAGGCTTTAAATAGTAGGCGGTGTGTTGCCAGTTGGGTGGTTTGAGCCGGGAGAGGCTCGGTTGTTGGGTATGGATATAGTATAGGATGCCTTGGACAAGGTCAGGATCATTCAGGATAGGCTTCGTACAGCTCAGTCCATGCAAAAGAGTTATGGCAACCGTAAGGTTCGTGATGTAGCATTCATGGTCGGTGAGCGGGTGTTGCTTCGGGTGTTGCCTATGAAGGGCGTGATGAGATTTGGAAAGAAGGGCAAGCTTAGTCCTGGGTTTATTGGCCTATTTGAGATTCTTGATCGAGAGGGAGATGTGGCTTACAGATTTGTGTTGCCGCCAAGTTTATCAGCCGTACATCCAGTGTTTCATGTGTCCATGCTTCGAAAGTATCACGGCGATCCACCTCACGTGTTAGATTTCAGCACTGTCCAGTTGGACAAGGACTTGTCTTATGAGGAGGAGCCGGTATCTATTCTAGAATGGTAGGTTCGTAAGTTGAGATCGAAGAGTTTCCCTTCCGTTCGTGTTCAGTGGAGAGGTCAGCCTATTGAGGCATCGACCTGGGAGTCCAAGTTCAATATGCAGAGCCGTTATACTCATCTTTTCTTCGACTTAGGTACTTCATTCTTATGTCAGTTCGACGACAAACGGTTATTTTAGAGGTGGAGAATGTGATGACCCAAAAGGCCATCGCTTGTTTTGAAAATAAATTATGTGTTATGAGGCCTTAAAACCTCTTTTTGTCTCACCTCAATTTGTGTACGCGGTCCGGACGTGCATCCGGAAAGCTATTATGTAAAAATTTGTGAAAAATGATAAAATTTGCTTTTAAAATGAATTTAAGTTGACTTTGGTAAACATTTTGATTAAATGAACCCGGATCCATGATTTGATGGTCCCGGAGGGTCCGTAGAAAAATATGGGACTTGGGCGTATACTCGAAATTGAATTCCGAGGTCGCAAGCCCGAGAAATAAATTTTTAAAGAAAATTATTTAACTGAAATTATAAGAGTTTTTAGAAGTTTAAATGTTTTTGAATTTAATGGTATCGGACCCGTATTTTAGTTTTAGAGCCCGGTACAGGTCTTATATGGGATTTAAGTTGAGCCTGTAAAATTTGGTAAGAAACGGACTTGATATGACGTGAGTCGGACCTTCGGTTGTTAAAATTTGAACTTAAGAGTTCATGAGATTTTTCTGTGATTTTGATGCTAAATTCATAGTTATTGATGTCATTTTGATGATTTGATCGCATGAGCAAGTCGGTATGATATTTTTGGATTTGCGTGCATGTTTGGTTTGGAGCCCCGAGGGCTCAGATGAGTTTTGGATAGGCCACATAGTGAATTTACACTTAGAAAAATCGATGGAGTGTTGCAGGTCTGCAGGCTTCGCAATTGCCGGGAGCAAGATTGTTGTAAGAAGAGTGTTAAAGCACGAAGGGTGATGCCGTGCAAGATATTTGTGAGAGAGTGTTAATGCACGAAGGATGATGTCATGCCGATATTGTGAGGTTAAAGCACGAAGGATGGTGTCATCGTACGGTGATGACGTACCGTACGATGTACAATGTTGTGCCATGATATGAATGATAATGCATGAAGGATCATTTCGTGCCATGATTATGTGAGGTAAAAGCAAGAAGGGTGATACCGTGTCAACTATATTGATTTTTATGGCGAGGACGAGAGTAAAAGCAAGAAGGGTGATGCTGTGCACTTGTCTTTGATTTCCTGATTTTACTGATAATCGAGGTATGGTGTTTTTTTTATTTAACTGTTGGTTATCTGTTGTTACTTGTTGTTAGTCACAGAATGATTCCCCCCTCCTATCTTTACTTGTACATTTTTGCCCTTTATTTTTCGTTGTATATGATTTAACTGCACATGTTTATTTGGTAGTTTAGCCCTAGCCTCGTCACTAATTCGCCGAGGTTAGGCTACGCACTTACCAGCACATTGGGTCAGTTGTGTTGATACTACACTCTGTACTGTGTACAGATCTCGGTGCTGCAGCTTTTGGACCACAGTGAGGTTGATGCCTTCAGTCCATTCAGGCAACCCGAGGTAGTCTTGCTGGCGTCTGCAATCCTTGGCATCTCCTTCTATCATTTCCTTTATGTTTTTACATATTCAGAGACAGATTCGTGTATTTCTATTCATACTTTATTTGTAGTATTCATAGATGGTCCGCTGACATTGTGATGCCAAATTCTGGGTAGAGTTGTATTTAGACTGCCACAGTTTTATATTAATCTAAATGATCAAATTTCGTCTTTCGCACTGTTTGTTTATTATTATTTTCGCTGCTTCTGTTATGTTGTTAGGAATTGCTAAGGGATTAAAAATAAAAATGATTAAATAATTGGAATAATTGACTTGTCTAGCTTTCATTAGTAGGTACCATCATGACTCCCGAGGTGAAAAATCTGGATCGTGATACCAAAACTTTCAGAAATGAGTGACACTTGGTTTTACATAGTTGTGGTAGTTTGAGGGAATTCACAACTTTCCTGCCTAGATTTATAGAATTTCGCGGCCACTTGGTTTAAGTGGGCCGCGGTGGCGAATCTTGTCTAACTAACATTTGACCCATTTTCTTTATATAATTTTGTTTTAATATTGATTTGATGTATAGTCTTTGAAATTATGATTTCGAATAGGAGTTAAAACATCAATTCAATTTAACAAACATAGTACACCATAAACTTGTACCCGCATCATTTGTGCAGAAATATGTTATAAATACGTAAATTGATGCGTACCTAGTAAGTATCTAATTTAACCTCGAAAAGTAGTAGCAAGGTATCGACCACGACACTTACTAGTGTTTCAAGTATCAAAATAAATAAATAAATAGATAGATATGAATTATAGAAAATACCAATAAAACAGATAAATATGTAAAACATGCTTCTTCGTAGAGGAATAAATACGAAATCATCAAATACCTAATACTGTCTCGAATGGAATATATACGTGACCAATATCCGGTGTAACCGCCAAATCTGAATCAAGCTACTCATATACGCGCTGGTTCCCTATCGGAATATTACGCACGATTCTGCCTAGGTGAACGACCCGATCCCATAAGAGTAATTTTAAAATATCCCGCCGAGACGAATCACTCGATCCTATGAGAGTGAAATTACATAATCCTATCGAGGTGAACGACTTGATCCCATAAGCGTGGAATTATATAATCCTATCGAGGTGAACGACCCGATCCCATTAAAATGATGCTACATAATCATATTGTCACGACCCAAAAATCTAACCACAGGGTCGTGATATCGCATAACACCCGCATGATATGCAAACCAATATTAGATAAACAATTAATAAATTTAATATTCTAAAAACAGAATAATAAGAAATTTAGACTGAAATACTCTGAATATATAATGAATTCAAAAAAAATTGTTAGACTAATCTCATAAACTGTGTCACAAGTACATGAACTGCTAGATTGCTAAAAACAAAATCTGAAAAAAATTTCTGATACAAAGTAAACAATAATATAGATATGAAGGGGACTTCAGAGTCTGCGAACGTTGTGAAGTTCTACCTCAAGTCTCCTGAAAGGAAGGGTTCGATCAATCACTATTTTACGCCGCTAAAACCAATACCGGAATTTGCACAAGAAGTGCAGAAGTGTAGTATGAGTACAACCAACCCCATATTTACTATGTAAGTGCCAAGCCTAACCTCGACGAAATAATGACGAGGCTATGGCAAGACACTCACTATAAACTTGTATGAGTATAAGCAGAAAAGCGAAAGAAAAATAGAGAAACAACTAACTAACATGATAATCGAAATAGAAAATAAATGACAAAGGGCCCCAGAATATCATCACTTATCAGTCTCACAACATAACACGATACCATAAAGCAACAGCCAAGAAGAACCACAATATAACCTCTCTATTGTGGTGCGCAACCCGATTCTCCCTCCCCCTTTATACATGCATGCATACATACATACATACATACATACATACATACTACTACAAACTACGATGAATCCCACAATGTACATAAAAGGTAACTTAAACATATAAATTCTATAAGACAATCCAATATAACATAGTAAAGTAAAATAGAAAGCAAGTAAGGCAAATAAGCAAGTAAAGGCATGAGACAAGTGAAAATATCTATCTAATAATATGTAAGAGCATAGAAAAAGTAAATATGGACAATAAATAAATGCATGATAACGTGTAGCAAATAAAGTCATGTAACAAGTGAAGGCGTGTATTTAACAAGTAAAGACACGTAGCTAGTAAGGCATATAACAAGTAAAAAGCTGGAATAAGTGACGGCATGATATTATTGAAGACATGAAATTAAGTAGTCCACCGAGTATGCTTGAACCCATGACAATGCATAAACGCTCGTTATCTTACACATATGTTGTCCCCACACATGAATCACATAGCACATAGACCAATCAAGTCCTAATTCCCTCAAATCAAGGTTAATTATGATATATACTTCTTTCCGGAATAAAGTCAACAATCGAACACGGATTTTCCTTTGGAATAAGCCTCCATACTACCCAAATCTAGTCAATTATTGTTCAAACAAGATTTATAAATTATCCCCATGCGATAATGCTTTAATCTTTAGCATAATTGAAAACGTCAACAAAAAGCCAACTCCGATCGACCTGTTCGAAATTAGAAATTAAATTTTCTTTATATAAACTTTCCGGGTGACGGAACGGACCACACTACAAGTCATGAATATTCAAATTGAGCTATGAAAAGTCTCAAAACATAAAAGGGAGCTAGTATTTAAAATGACCTATCAGATTGTTACATTCTCTATATCTAAAAGAAATATTTGTCCTCAAATGGACATAGAAATGCACCTGAACTTGCAAAAACGTGCAGGGTATCTACTCATCATATAGGACTCGGACTCTAATATAGTCTCCTCAATCGGCTGATCTTTCCAATGCACTTTCATAGAAAGAAAACTCATAGATCTCAACTCTAGAACCTGGCAGTCTAGAATAGCCACCGGCTCTTCCTCGTATGTGAAATTCTCATCAAGCTGCACCGTGCTGAAGTCTAAAATATGTGACCTATCCTCATGGTACTTATGAAGCATAGAGACGTGAAATATCAAATTTACCCCTGCTAGGTTAAGAGGCAACGCAAGCCTATAAGCAACCTCCCCAAGTCTTTCCATGATCTCAAACGGGCCAATAAACCTTGGGCTTAACTTACCCCTTCTTCCCAAATCGCATCATGCCCTTCATAAGAAACACTCGGAGAAGAACTTACTCACCTTTCATGTAAGCTACATCCCGAATCTTTTGATCCGCACAACTCTTTTGCATGGATTGTGCTATATGAAGACGCTCCTGAATTACTTCAACCTTCTCTAAAACATCACGAACCAAATCAGTGCCTAATAATATAGCTTCACCATGCTCAAACCAACCAATCGTAGAATGACATCGCCTCTTATATAAGGCCTCATACGTAGCCATCTAGATGCTCGATCCATAGTTGAGGTTGTACTCCGCTATAGGTAGAAACTAGTCTTACTGATCCTCGAAATCCATAGAGTATGCTCGCAACATGTCCTCCAAAATCTGAATAGTACGCTCAGATTGCCCGTCTGTATGACGATGAAATGTGGTACTCAAATTGACTCGTGTTCCCAACTCATGCTGCATAATGATCCAAAAGTATAAAGTGAACTGCGTGGAACGGTCTGAAATGACAGAAATAGACACGGCATGTGGGCGAATAATCTCACTGATGTAAATCTGAACCAATAACTCTAACGAATAGGATGTCATCACTGGAATGAAGTATGTCGACTTAATCAACGGGTCCATAATAACACAAACATTATCATATTTCCTCAAGGTCCGTGGTAAGCCAACCACAAAGTCTATAGTGATGCGCTCCCACTTTCGCTCCGGTATCACCAATCTTTAAGTCAACCCACCTAATTTCTGATGTTCATACTTTACATGTTGACAATTCAAACATCGAGAGACATGTCCAATAATGTCCTTCTTCATCTTTTGCCACCAATAGTGCTACTTCAAGTTACGTTACATTTTCGTGAAATATGGGTGAATGGAATACCGTGAACTATGAGCCTTCTCAAAGATCAAATCTCTTAACTCATCAACATTAAGAACATAAATTCGATTGTGAAGCCGCATAACACCATCATCTCCAATCACGACCTCCTTGGCACCACCCCATTGCACCGTGTTATTCAACACCAATAAGTGAGGATCGTCAAACTAGCGAGTTTTGATACGTTCCAAAATAACGACTGTGCCACAACTTAAGCGAGAACCCTGCTAGGATCCAAAATGTTCGACCTCACAAATCGGTTGGTCAAAGCCTGGACATCCATGGATAATGGCCTCTCCACTGCTCGTAAAAATGACAAATTGCCCATGGTCTCAGCCTTCCTACTCAAGGCATCGATCACCATGTTGGCCTTTCTCATATGATGTAATATGGTGATATCATAGTCTTTCAATAACTCTAACCATTTATGCAGCCTCAAATTAAAGTCTTTCTAGTAAGATTGATGCTAGAGACTACGATGGTTGGTATAGACCTCACATGGAACACAGTGTAGATAGTGCCTCCAAATCTTGAGCACATCAACAATTGCTGTCAACTTCAAATCTTGCACATGGTAATTCTTTTCATGGACCTTCAACCGACAAGATGCGTAGGTAATCACCCTAACATCCTACATCAATATCGCGCCAAGTCTATTATGTGATTCATCATAATACATAGTGTAAGATACCAAACTTATGGATAACACCAGCATTGGGGCTGTAGTCAAGGCAGTCTTAAGCTTCTGAAAGCTCTTCTCGCACTTGTCGGACCATCTTAAAAGAGCACCCTTCTGGTTTAACGTGGTTGAGATAGATGAAAGCCCTTCAACAAACTGGCGATAGTAACTCGCCAAACCCAAGAATATCCAAATCTCTATAATTAAAGTAGGTCTAGGCTAGTTCTGAACTGCCACTATCATCTTAGGATCTACCTTGATACCCTCTGACAACACAACATGACCCAAAAAGGAAATAGCGTCTAACCAGAACTCACACTTTGGGACATTCGATGCCCTAATATTCACGTGATGGTATACATATCTCAAATAAATCTTGGAAAATACCTTGGCACCATGAAGTTGGTCAAATAAATCATAAATCCTAGGAACTGGATACTTGACAAAAATCACTATCATACCCCATGGAGAAACTCTAGGTCAATTGAATCCCTTTTCAAGCAAATCTATTCCTTCAAGTCAATTGAACCCATACGGTACGATGGAATAGAAATAAGCTGAGTGCCCGGAACAAAATCAATGCAAAAGTCAATATCTCTACCGGGTGGCATACCCGTTAGATCTATAGGAAACACCTCAGTAAACTCACCCATAACCCATGCCGAATCTATAGAAAGAACCCTCGTGATAGAATCATAGATATAAGCCAAATACCCCTTCTTGGTCATATGTGGAGCCTTCAACTATAAAAGTACTCTGCTAGTAGAGTGACAAGGAGTCCCTCTCCACTCTAATCTAGGTAACCCCGACATGGCTAAATTAACAGTCTTGGTATGAAAATCCAAGATAGCGTGATATGGGGACAACCAATGCATACCAAGAATGGCCTCAAAATTCACCATGTCCAGCAAAAAATATCAACTACAATATCAAAATCATTAAAAGTAAAAACACAAGACCAATACACATGATATACTACTATAGAATCCACGATCGATGTAGACACGATAACATGAACATTAAGAGAATCATGAGGCACACCCAAATGTGAAGCAAAGTACGAAAATGCATAAGAATATGTAGAACCCGAATCAAATAACACTTGAAGCACCTATATAATAGACTAAGATAATACCTGTAACAACTTCATCGGACGACTCCGCCTCAGGCCTAGCCAGAAATGCATAACAACGGGGCTGAGCCCCACCAACATGACTTCTATCTTGCGTGACATCTCACTGACTGGCCTCCACCTCTAATTGACCAACCGCCACCTCGGGGGTACCTAACTCCTATCTCTAGCTGGCTATGTGGGTGGTCGATCCATTGGTGACCGAATTAGGGCATGAGTGCCCTACTACGGTGTAGTGCTCTGAAATTTAGGACAATACCTCTTGATATGACCTGCATCTCCACACTCAAAACATCCTCTCGACTGACATGGATGCTAAATCTAATACTGAACCTAACAACCTGAATAACCGCTGTAATAGCTCTAAATTAGTGGTGCATAAATAAGATTTGAAGGCGCACCAAATGCTAGCTACTCATAACGAGGTCCATAAGAACTGTGGTTGCCTAAAGTACCATAGGTGACCTATACTGCTGACTGAACCATCCTGATAGGATGGCCTATACCAAAGAAACCCCTTTCTCCTGACGAGGTACCACTGAATCCTCTAAAATGATTGGGCCTCTTATTAGAGGTCGTCTACATAACTTGGCCTGTAATACGTTCGATCCTCTTGGAGATCTCTACTACCCAAGTGAAAGAAATTTCATACTCGATCTCTCTAACCATTTGAAGCCTGAAGCCTGATGATAGGTAAGACCATCTATGAACCTCCGTACCTCTCATTCGGGATTAGGATAGTTGTATGACATGACAAATCCACCAATCTTGTCTCGTACTGAGTAATGGTCATGCTACCCTACTGGAGGAGCACAAACTGACTATGAAACTCCTATATCTAAGTAAAGGTAATGAACTTATTCAATAATAAGTTTGTGAACTGAGCCTAGGTGAGAGGAGCTGATCCCGCAGGCCTGCCTTGCAAATACACCTGTCACCATGTTTTGGCAGAACCATGAATCTAAAATACATTGAAATAAACTTCATTGGACTCCATTATCCCATGTTGCACAAAATATCATGGCAAATGTCACGATCTAAATCACATAATAGGTCGTGATGGCGCCTAACTATTCTGCTAGGCAAGCCAATGCGTGAACCTCCATTTAACTACTCATTTTGAAAATTTTAAACCAGGAATTTCATTAAATAAATAGAGAAATAAATGTGTCTACTCTTTAATAGTAAAAATATTTTTAAAACTTTGAATTAAACTACTTAAATATTCATATTAGTAAATGCATTTTTACAATAATATCAAAGGTAACATATTGAAAATACGTGTCTAACATCTCATTTATTTAAATAATCCTTTTCTAATATGAATAATAATATTACAATACAAAGTTAAAGATTTTATGTCATTTAAGAATATATACTATAAACAACAACTATGAAAAAATGGTAAGATTAATTTTTTTGCATATATGTGTGTATATGTATTACTAAAAAATGTATAAGGCCTCTTATTAAAATTTGGCTTTAGGCCACTAAATTTATGGAGCCGCCCTGGATTCTTTTGAGATGATCAGTGGAAGCATGGTTTGTGAAGGAAAAACTGATGGATTAGAATTGCTTATTGTTTGCGGGCATCTGAAAATTCCAAACGATGTTTCTGCTATTGTGATGGATTTCAAAAAGAAATTCCTTGAAAGAAATTATGAAAGATGATGTACAGCAGAAAATTTGATTAAGCACCCCTTCGTACAAAATTTTCTTGATACTTCGACTGACTAAAAAGGGACATGTTCACCATACACAGTCGTGACACTCTTGGTAGCCATTTCATACCATTCAAGCTTTTCCCCTAAAGTTGAATTATAGATGTGTATTAGTTTTTATTAGCGGTAGAGTTCGTTAAAAGTAGAGTAATAAGTAGAATTCATATTAGCTTTGATGATTGTGGCCTGATGTTGATAAAAAACCATATTAGCTTTGTGTGGACCAACTGTAAATGTCTTAGGAGGATCAAGGTAGTTGTAAATTGTCTTGAAATACAGCAACAACATGTTAGCTTGTTTTTTTTTGTCTACTTTATAGTATATGTTACATTATTGCAGGAACTTTATATGTGTTTCATTTACTGCTTACATGAATCACTCAGTGATCTAAGGTGGGAACATGGTCGTAACTATCTGGTCTGAACAAAGTTATTTCCTTTCTACACCCTCTCAATTGTGCATTTACCACTTCTGAATTATGACACATGAGCAACTTGTTAATTTTTAGTTTTAATGATGAAAAATAATATAATTATTTTTGGTATAGGAACTCAAGGAAAGCATCCAAGATTGAACAAATCAAAAAGAAGGAATCAATCAATAAACTAGAGATCCAGCAAGGGAATCAATCAGATATTGATTGAAGGGGAAAAGAAGCATCAAAGATCTTGCAAGATGATCAATCAAGCTGCTATCTTTGGAAGGACCAAAAATCAAGGAGCAAGCCCGGCATTATCAAAATCTTTATAAGGAAGCTATTAATGTCCTCTCATCAAGGAAGATCATCGACAAATAACCTTATTCTTGAAAAGAATCAATTTCTTTCCAAGGATCAAATCTCCTGGGTTGCCAAATCTCTTTAGCAAACGGCCTCCTACAAGGTATTTATACACATCCTAAAGCCTCAGACAAATATATTTTGATCGAACCAAATACCCTCTCTTTGTTCTACTACAAACAAATATTCTCTACTAGATCTGTTGTAAAATAAGTTAGAGAAGAAAGAGAGAAAATTACTGGTGAGGCGTTGTATAAAAAAGAAATGAGTGATATAGGAACTGAGCCATTGGTGTAAACCACACCATTTATGTTGTACTCGAGAAACTCATTCACTGAAAGAGAACTCCCTTACAATCTAAGGGGACTGGACTAGAATTCACATTGAATTTGAATCAGTATAAAAATTTTGGTGTCTTTAATTCCTGCACTTTATTTCTGCATTTTAAAATTTTTATCTTAGGGTTATCACATTATTACATCTAGTCGACTAATTAGAGAACTAGTCAACTTGTAGTGATTAAAATATATAAAAATAAATAATTCACCCCTCTCTTGTACTTTTAATTGGTATTAGAGCAAGACTCATATTTTTCTTCTGTTTAACAGCTTGTGAGAAAAGATCGTGTCAAATCAAGTTATTATCGGAGCGCTCTTCCAAGAAGGAACATCGTAAGTGAGGCCACCGTACTTCAATGGACAACATATCTCTCACTGAAAAGCGCGTATAAAAATATTTGAGGCCTATGATGTTAAAGTCTGGAGAGTTATCAAAAAAGGGAACTATCCTCTGCCAGCCGCCGCTCAACCACTTGCTAATCCTGAAGATATAGATTCATATACAGATAAGAAAATGGCAGATGACTGATGCTGGAGCTTTATCAAACTACCTCGGTAGAGGCGAGGGCTGTATAGCCTGATTAGATGGTCAAGTGTAAAAGGCAACCCCTTCACCTTGCCCGAGACGAACCTGAGCAATTTGACAATATGCTAGAAAAAAGGGTAGATCTTGCCAAGGGTCACCCGATATTAGTGGCAGGAATCTAGAATGACAGGATCTACAAGACCCTGTGTGAAATTATAAGTATACACACTTAGGTATCCTTCCATATAGGTAGTGATATCCTCCTCTAGGGAAGGTATCACTACATCCTTTTCTCCCAACCGCAGTCCTCTTTCACCTGCTTGAGATTGGCTTCAGATAATGAGCAGATATGTCAGGACATAGGCTCGCATCGGCCTGGAACTGATGAGGGCTTATCGATTTTGAAATTGGAGGATAGCTCACATGGCCCAGGAATGCATTCCTCGGTACGAGGTGGCGTCGTCGTTCTACCACCGGCCGACCGTGATGATGAAGAGGCTTTTTCTTTTTGAGGAATGATTTAAGATGTTTTAGCTATTGTTGTTGTTGAATTTCAAAAGAAGAGAAAAAGTTGATGTTGTAGCAAGAACAAATTGAAGAAGAAGTGAACTCAGAGAAGATGAAGAAGGTAGTGAGGTTTTGAGAAAGATTTGAGAAGTAAAGATTGTAAAAGTTGTGAAAATGATCTATTTTATAGAGGCCACTTTAACGGTTTGGGGAAGCCAATGGCCGACCGTCAGCCGTCTTCAATTAATCTCTTTGGGAACTATGCATACGCGGCCCTTCAATCACTTCAGTCGTTGACATCACGAGATTGACGTCACGATCGAGACATCGAGGGAGCAAGGATCAAATCGTTTCTTATCATCTTACTCTAAGAAATGCGGGTACTATCTGTATACGGTCGTGTCACGACCCGGATTTCCCACCATCGGGAGTCGTGATGGCGCCTACTAATGGGAGCTAGGCAAGCCAACTCTTACTTGTATTTCCATTGGTTACAACTCTCATTTTAAAAAAATTTAAATATAATACTATGACTACAGCGGAATAAATAAATTTAGCGGAAGACTTAACAATTCTTACTAGATGTGAT
>MU693037.1:0-12158 GCA_026770625.1 Nicotiana glauca
AGGCCCGCCAGGCCCGGCCCGTTTGGCCCATTTAGGCCCGGGCCCGCCTAAAAGTGCAGCCTTACCTACACACACAATTGTGAATATACGAATGAGAGAATAACAAGGAGATGCAAATCAATAGCAACAAAATTGACCAACCAATTCAGTGGTATTATCAAAACATTAGAAAATTAAAACTGACCTTACATGGAAAATAAAAGAACTCAATCCGACGACCTCATGGACGGAACTCGAACACGGCTTTTAGAACTTGCCGGGAAAATCCCCAATCTCGACAGCAACGAATTTGGTGGCGGTTTAGATCTGATTTTGGGATCGATTTCAGCTGGGTTTCGCAGCTAATTTTGCTTCTTTTAGGACCGTTTCATTGCGTTTCAAAGTTGGAGTTCTTGGCCGGTTTTCATGGCTTTCAGGGATAGTTTTAATGTTATTTTGAGTTCTCTTGTGGTTTAATGTTGCAACTTGAATTTTAATAGAAATCTGAAGAGAAAATTTCTCTCTCGAAGTTCAAGGGAGGGTGTTCTCTGTGTGTGTTCGTTGGTGAAGATGAAAAACGGATGGGGGTCGTTTGGAAAAGACGACAATCGGGGGGGGGGGGGGNTTTAGGTGTAGGTACTATTATATAGGGGTAGGAATTAGGTTAGGGGTATTGGTCTAGGGATTATGGACTACGAAATTGGGCCAAAGACTAAATAAAATGAACTGCAAGATTTATAAAAACCGGATAAACCAACCTAAAATTAATTCTTCCTTCTAAAATTATGTACAATTATAATATAAAAATATAAAACTAATTTTAATTAATTGAACTAAACTATAAAACATAAAACTATTTTTTGTGTTTTCAAGATTATATAAAAATAAAGATAAGGTACTATTTTTGTATATTTTTTATTTAAATTTACCAAAGATACTTAAACTAAAATATATTTTTTTGTAATTTTTATTTTTTGTGACGAAATAAAGTAAAATGGTCAAAACTAGCTAAAATATCGATATTTGCCATAAATTAAATATTTATATGCCAAAATATGTAAAATCTTGGGGAGGGTCAAAAATCACATGTCTACAATATTCACCCTTTTGGAAATGCTCCATGAGCCAGAGTTGGAGCAGTAAGTTACAACCCTCAAAGTGTTTGGCCCTTTGTTGGCAGTTCTCCAAGGCTCGGTATATCTCCGCAACGATCATAGGTACTATGCTAAAAGGCTGCCCACCAATTCCTTCCATTAAGGTTTTGGTGACCATGGCTAGTCTGGTATATGGATCCTAGCCTTCTTCATAGGAAATACTATCATCCCCAAAAAGCATAACATAAAGACAAAAACCCTTTTATGGATATGCCCCAATGATGTGAGGGTGAATTCATCCGGGTAAGTGCGGTAGGACTTGCTAAGGACGTACCTCTCATACAGATATTCGAAAGGAGTGTAGGAATCCTTTAAGCAGGTCAAGTCTAGGTTCTTCTTCGGTCCCATCATTTTGATAAAACCCCTACCCTTGCGATTTTCCGGCATAAGCAAACCCGGAGTCTCCCATGGGATAACAGCTAGCCCTCCTATTTCCTCTAGCAAAGGTGTCATTTCAAGGTCCCCGAAGCGGAACACAGATCTGTTGCCATCCCAGAATAGGGTTGCAGCCTCTATAATTTTGTTGTTAGATTGGATTTCTAGAAGAGAAGGCAAATTTCTCAAATATTTGCGGACGGGAGTCTAATCACTGGAGTGAAGGTCTTCCCACCAGCTTAGCAACCTTGGGTGGATGTTGGTTACCATGCCGAATCTGGAGACTTCGTGTCACTTTTTCTGCANGCACAGACGTGGTAGTATTCGTTTGGGTTCCAGGGAAACCCAGTGGACTTCGGACAAGGCTATCTTAAAGAGTCATTTTGCAGACAACATAACTGACTTGGCTAGGTTTGACCATGAAGCATGCATAGTTGAACAGAGTAAGGTTTCTATGGGGTGTTAGATTGGTACCCTTGAGCGGACAACTCAAGAGGAAAAGACACAGAATCGTCGACTACACTGTTGATCGACTGGTTTTACCACAAAAATGCCTTTGCCAAATTTAGGGGGGTGATAATATAGGAAGGGCGCAACCACTCATTATAAGCATTGCTATGGTATTTTGTTTGGCACGAGTGGAATATAATGTTGAATATGCAATTACAAGAATGAAACAATTTGTCATGTATTTTCACGTTCATAAAGTAATGATTACAATAATTGCTCATAATTACAACTGTCGACGCCCCCTTTTTCCCCCTTCCTTTAAAAAGAAAGAAATTGGGTTTATGACATTATGGACAAAACAACTCTTATTCCCTTTTGAGGAATCGTGTTATAGAATTTGAAGAGTCGCCACCTAATGATTATAGTGCATTAGGACACTTTAAAGAGAAGAAGCAATTTTGAAAGAAAACCAGAGTTCGGGTAAGGACTTAAGATTATCTCGAGGAGAAGGTTTTAGGCACCCCTCAAGATCCACTAGTATGGTTCCCGGCCATGCATTAATTGTGACTATAAAAAGAAGTGAGAGAAAACAAGTAAAGCTTTGCATATAAGAATAACGAATAAGTTTCAAGTTTTGAAAAGGGTAAAAAAGACAGAAGGAGACAGTTTTTAAAAAAAAAAAGAATTAATTTGAAGAAAAAAATTAAAGAAGCCACTGCAAATAAAAGAAAAAAAAGGGGGTCCTAGGTTTATACAAAATATAGATCACATCAATGCAATACCCAGCAATCACTCCTCAAAAGAGGGGTCGCACGAGATATTAGCGCACCGGTCATCATATCCATATTCTACCCTTCCTACCCCATTAAGGTACTTAAACACGATTAGTCTCGTTTACTTATTGCATGCTAGTACCCGTCCCAACCTATCAGTCCTGGGGTATTAGGACTTCTAATCCTAAAGGGGAAGAAAAGGGGTAAGGCATATATGGGGTTTAAAGGACAAAATACTAATTTCGACAATTAAAACAAATAGCAAGTAAGGGGATTGACAAACAAACATGCAAGGCTCACATAAAACCCCGTAAGTCATATAGCATATAGTTTAGCATGCCTTGCACATACTGGTTTGGTCTTTAAATTAAAACTTAAGCGGCGGACGGACTAGTTTAACACATAGAATCAGATAAAAAGTCTGCATTAGGCAACTCGGATCCAATTGTCAGAGATTGAAGTATTTTAAACAAGTTATTCAGAAAACACTGATTCCATACAAGAGCCTAATGCAGAAGAGTTAAAACAGAAAGTTGAAAGTTGCAGAAGTTCAGAAATGACTTTGAAATCAGCATATTTGTTTGAGTGAAAATATAGTAGAATTGTGAAGAGGAGTTTTGAAAGTGAAAATACCTTAAAAGAAAGAGTGAGTTAAAAGACTGTTTTGAAAGATAGATTCAAGAGATGAATAGAATTTAGGCAGAAGATCTAAAGGAATTGTTTCAGAAAAAAGACGTAAGTTTGAAAAGTTTAAGAGCATTGCAGATTTACAGAATTTTAAAAGCATTACAGGTTTATAAGAGTTTTACTGAAAACGCTACGTTAAAGGCCAATTGACAGGTTGGTGAGGCATGATATCTATAGCTGATTTTAAGCACTGTTATTAACTGGTGAAAGAGTGATTGTTTAATTACCCTATAATTTGCCTAACTCATATGCACTTCCTATAGACATGGTTTCTATATGCAACTTCTTACATGAATATTAAGTCCTACAGGTAGGGTTTCTAATGATTTGCAAGATGATAAAGCATTAAACCCTATAGGCAGATTTTCTAGATGACTGGATTATGCGTATTATGCATTAAATCTTATAGACATGGTATCTAGTCGATCGAGTTAAAACGTTAAACTTATAAACATGATATCTAGGTGATTAAAACATTAATACTATAGGCGTGGTATCTAGGTGACTAAATTACAACATTAAACCTATAGGCATGGTATCTAAGTGACTGAAGTACAATATTAAATTATTTACCCTTTTGTTGATGCAAAAAGTAAACTTCTCCCACACCCTTTTTACTATACCTCCCCGAGTTCTTTTACACAAAAAATATTACAGAACCAGAAGAAAGAAAACGATTAAAAATATATCACAGCCTACAGCTAGATCCGAGCAGCCTAATTCAATCTTAATATCCAATGACATATGTTTCCCCAAATCCGGATTCCAGATTTCCAAGGCCTTCTCTCACCCAAAGTGTTTCAAAGTTCCAAGAATCCTCAAGGACTCTGGGTAGTGCTTACACTCTGGATAACAATTAGAAAAGAATAGTGCAGTGTGAAATTGCAAGCCCTCAGGCATCCAAGTTCGGAGGGAGCTCCACGGTCCCAAAGCATGGCTTACCAAAGGGGGCAGAACTTAGAACTAGGAATAAGTGCAAAGTGAGAGGGACTAGGGAGCCATAGCAGAGGGTGGTCATACCAAGACATGGGCAGAGACTGGCACACCCCTGACAATCTACTTGGCCAACAAATAAAGAGCAGACTTTTAGAAGTCAAACGTAGGTCTGGATGGTTATTAGGGCACCACCAGTCCTGAGTTAAGGCTCAGCACATAAGGGGTAAAGGGAATGGGAATTGATTTGAGTAGAGGTTCAAGAGAACCTGATTCTAAGTCATGAGTGGCAATAATAGAATGCCAACATGACTCAGAATTGCACTCACACATAAGAAGGGGGTCAAAGGGACAGGGAATCATATAAGAAAGCATTTAAAGAAAACATGAGGAAAGCAAGAAAGCACAAACAGACCCAAAGATGCAGAAACATGATGAAAGAGAGCATGACAGACTAGGATGAACACATAGTGAAGAATGCATAACAGAGGAGGAGAAGTAAACACATAGTTTGGAGGGTATTATTTAATTTAGAAAGACATATCAGTTGCAAGCTTTAGAACAGCAGAATAGTAGAAGCAAATAACAGCCAGAAGTCAACAGGAGCAGGCTCAAAAACTTTATCAAATATTTGAGATTTCAAGAGTAACTCAAAGGTATTTCAGACAGTAGAAGAGAGAGGAGCAGAGTGCTCAGTATTAGAAGTAGAGAAAGTAGTAGTTAGTAGAGAAAGTATTGTAATTATATAGTGTTCAATTGAATTTTGAAGTGTTTGTGAGGTTTTTCCGTGTGTAGAAAGTTGTGTGTAGTGTCTTATTTATATAGTGTAGAAAACGGGTAAGAAAAAAAGGCAAGAAAATAGTTTACAATCAATCACAGAAGGTCTCCCTAAGGTTAAGGGTTTTGATTTCAAATGGGCAGGAGACAATGAAGGAAAGATGAATAATTAAAAAACCTTTTCAAAGTACCATAACACAGGTAAATACGTAGGGATTACTTAAGGCAAGAATCCTATGGTACATGATTTGTGAGAAATAAGGCAAGTAGGTCAATCAAACAGCCAGTAAAAAGCTTTGTTCGAATGAACTTAGTCAGAAAAAAGGTGAGGAAAAGTTCAATTGAAAAATCAATAACCAATCAATCGAGCCTTATTAAAGGAGATTGGAGTCAATTACAAGTTGGCAAAACCCTTTTGAAAGAAAAAAAACCCTCATATATAAGCACACAAGCGTCAAGGAAGAAAGAAAAGGTTGGCATAGACAGTCTCAAAATCATAAGCGAAAGATTCCAGTTCAGTCTAGGGTTTCAAATTCGAGTAGGGTACAGAAAGGAGAGGGCAAGCTATCGAACAGACTCAGAGAGTCTCATGAGAAAGCACATAGATATAATGGCAAGTTTTAAGCAATAGAGTAAAAACAAAGCATGTTCAGGAAAAACTCAAGCAAGTTCAAGATAGAATAGAGGTGACATAGAACTTAAGAAACAGTTGGCGAAACAGGTTTAGAACTCAAACAAAAGTCTAGTAAAGGCAAACAAAAGCTCAATAAGAAAATGGTAAAGGAACACATAAGCTAGACATGTGAAAGCATGTTGTAGAAACAGTAGAAGAGATAATAGAGCACAAGTAGAAGAACATGCATAATAACGGCAAAACATAAGAACATAGGAGAAAATATGCACAAGCGAAAACACATAAGAATAAAGCATATACAGGTAGATTCCCATAAAGAAAGAAGAAGAAGAAGAAGAAACGGAAATCGTTTTAAAAGTTTTGGAAACCCTAAATTGTAACTGACTAACTTTGAAAAGAGAAATTTGGGAAAAAGCTTTGAAACCTCGAGTACACCACAGATCTATCACAGATCTAAGAAAATAAAGAGAGAAAGAACCTCGAACATCTTTCAGGGTTTCTTAGAAACCCTAGAAACGAGAAGGCTTGGAAAGGATCTGGCCTGGAACAGGTCTGGACCATATCTAGGCTCTTGAGGCTCGAACACGTCGGAACGGAGCCGGAGAAGCCACATGAACGAAAATCGGCGGAGGATCTGAACAGACCTCGTTGAGGTTGAACCTTGAAAGCCTTGAATAGCTGCAATTTGGTATGAACGAAAGCGAGCACAGGCTGTCCATAGCCTGAGAAGCCATGGACTCCGGTGGGATTTGGTCGGAGAAGATGACAGAGGCAGCTAGGGTTTCGAGTGTTAGAGAGCATTTGAGAGAAGGGGAGGGTTTGAGGGCAGCGTTCGAAGTGAAATGAGAGATAGGGTTAGGGGTTGGTAGAGTTAAAAAGGAAATTGCGAATGAGGGCCGTTGATCAAAATGATCAACGACCAGGATTTAAAGTACAACACGGATGGGTTGGACAAACGGGTAAAGGGGTCGGGTCGAACTCAATTGGGTCGTTGATTTAGGCCTGATTTGGGGTCAATTGGGACGAGAAAAATAGGCTATAATTGAAAGGAATTAAGGCCATAATTGAAATAGCCAGTTTTCTCCTTTTGATTTTATAAAAATAGTAAAAGATTTCTGAAATAAATTGAAGGTGTTAAATTAATAAATAATATATAAATATTAAATTAAAAATACTGGAACTAATTTTATAACTGTAAAATGCGATTAATTACGAAATAGGCCATAATTGCAATTATATGCAATTTGGTTTTAAAAATGCCAAATAAATTAGTAAAAATATGCAAAAATTACCTTAATTATATTTTGGTGTAAATATGGGAATGAAATAAGTTATTCACCAAAAAATGATAATTTTGGAGATAATTTGGATTTTGTACTGTTAAAAATAGAAAAAGAAATGACCTTTTAAAAAATCTAAAAAAATTGGGAAAAATACCAGAACTTTTGGGCATGCTTATATATGCATACATATGCTATTTTGAAAGTATTTTGAGTATAAAAATATATAGGAAAAAATTGGGTATCAACATCTGCCCCTCTTAACCCGAGGAGGATGAAAGAGTTGTCGGGTAAAGATAAAATAGCCAATTTTGACCGAAATCGGTAATTATAAAAGAATTTTGACCGCGCTCTGGTTTCTAAGCTGCCTACATATCCCTGGTTTTATAGGAATCAGGCCATTTGTATTTTAGGAACCATTGACAAAATGTGTCGATGGAGATTCGAAAAGACGGACACTATGGTTAAGTTTGAAAAAGCTTTTGGAATCGGACAGGTTGCAGAGAACCGGAGCGGGATGACTCCTACTGAGACGGCCGTTTGCTAGCCGGTGTACCTGTAAATAAGCAATGTGCGCATATATTGTGCATAATTTAACCATGATGCAAGTTCCCGTTGGACTATGAATGTGTCTTCGGACGGTTAGGATGACGTCCTCGGACTATGATGTCCTGGGCCATGAAAAGCATAAAAGTAAAGATTTGCAGACCATGAAATGGTGTTCTCAAGCTATGCAGATGGTGCCTCCGAACTATGACGCCTTTGAAATAGTTGGCGATATTTCAGCACATGAAAAAGTGGCAATCTCTCAGTCGAATGAATGAAAAGAGTGGCGATCTTTCAGCCAGAGTGTGAATTTAAATATGGGTGGTGATATTTCAGTCGTATCAATGCAAAGGGTGGAGATCTTTCAGCCAGAGCGAGAATTTAAATGCAGGTGGCTATATTTCAGCCGTATGAATGCACAGGGTGGCGATCTTTCAGCCAGAGCGAGAATTTAAATGCAGGTGGAGATATTTCAGCCGTTCAAAAATATAAAGCGGCGATATTTCAGCCATGCAAGATGGAGACAATGCTTAGTCTCGGAAGGCAGATAAGTAGCCTTATGCAATGCAGATGGAGACAGAGCTTAGTCTCGGATGGTAGATAAGTAGCCTTATGCAGGATGGAGGTAAAGCTTAACCTCGAAAGGCAGAAAGGTAGTCTTATGCAAAAAATGCAGATGGAGATAGAGCTTAGTCTCGAAAGGCAGATAGGTAGCCTTATGCAATGCAGATGGAGACAGAGCTTAGTCTCGGAAGGCAGAAAGGTAGCCTTATGGAAAAAATGGAGATGGAGACAAAGCTTAGTCTCGAAAGGCAGATAGGTAGCCTTATGCAGGATGGAGGTAGAGCTTAACCTCGAAAGGCAGATAGGTAGCCTTATGCAGGATGGAGGTAGAGCTTAACCTCGGAAGGCAGAAAAGTAGCCTTATGCAGGATGGAGGTAGAGCTTAACCTCGGAAGGCAGAAAAGTAGCCTTATGCAAAAATGTAGATGAAGACAGAGCTTAGTCTCGAAAGGCAGATAAGTAGCCTTATGCAGTATGGAGGTAAAGCTTAACCTCGAAAGGCAGAAAGGTACCCTTATGCAAAAAATGCAGATGGAGACAGAGCTTAGTCTCGAAAGGTAGAGAAGTAGTCTTATGCAAAAATGCAGATGGAGATAGAGCTTAGTCTCGAAAGGCAGATAAGTAGCCTTATGCAGGATAGAGGTAAAGCTTAACCTCAGAAGGCAGAAAGGTAGCCTTATGCAAAAAATGCAGATGGAGACAGAGCTTAGACTCGAAAGGCAGATAGGTAGCCTTATGCAATGCAGATGGAAACAGAGCTTAGTCTCGGAAGGCAGAAAGGTAGCCTTATGCAAAAAATGGAGATGGAGACAGAGCTTAGTCTCAAAAGGCAGATAGGTATCCTTATGCAGGATGGAGTTAGAGCTTAACCTCGGAAGGCAGATAGGTAGCCTTATGCAGGATGGAGGTAGAGCTTAACCTCGGAAGACAGAAAAGTAGCCTTATGCAAAAATACAGATGGAGACAGAGCTTAGTCTCGAAAGGCAGATAAGTATCCTTATGCAGGATGGAGGTAAAGCTTAACCTCGGAAGGCAGAAAGGTAGCCTTATGCAAAAAATGCAGATGGAGACAGAGCTTAGTCTCAAAAGGTAGAGAAGTAGTCTTATGCAAAAATGCAGATGGAGATAGAGCTTAGTCTCAAAAGGCAGATAGGTAGCCTTATGCAGGATGGAGGTAAAGCTTAACCTCGGAAGGCAGGTAGCCTTATGCAAAAAATGCAGATGGAGACAGAGCTTAGTCTTGAAAGGCAGATAGGTAGCCTTATGCAAAATAGAGGTAGAGCTTAACCTCGGAAGGCAAAAAAGTAGCCTTGTGCAAAAATGCAGATGGAGACAGAGCTCAGTCTCGAAAGGCAGATAGGTAGACTTATGCAGGATGGAGGTAGAGCTTAACCTCAGAAGGAAGAAAAGTAGCCTTATACAATACAGAAATGTAAAGGAGCGAATGGTAGTAAGTTTTTTTAGCTGATAGATGATTGTGATATCGCGACTGCTAGGAATGTTGGGTGTAGATAGTAGATTCGTGAATGAGTGATCGTTCTGAAAGTTTCAATCTTGCAGAGTACAAGTGTATGAACATATTCAAGGATTCGCGACCTGGGGTGCCTGCATCCAAAGAAAAATTGTGAGTTCTGTAGAGGGGAAAGGTTAGTTCGTATCCCCTGGCTCTTGATGTCGTGTATCATTGGGGTAGCATTGCTAAACGACAGCAATTCAAAAGATATTTATGCATAATTCAGTAAATATAATGTAAGTATATATTTGAAAAAGATTTTATTTTGGATGTACCAACAACTGCAATGTGGTTCAAGACACGGCAACCTGGCATGTTCCAAAATTCTGCCCCAGTTTACAGGGCTGGTGCTTCTGATGGCCGTGCTGAATGATCGAAAGCGTATTGACTCCAGAATTTTTAGGGTCCTCCTCAAAATTGTGCCCCAGTTTATTGGGTTGGTGCTGATGAGAAGACTGATTTCGAAATTTTGAGGGTCCTCCTCAAAATTCTGCCCCAGTTCCAATAGCGGGGAAAAATGGGATTTTTATTAAAATGTGACCGAACCCATAGGGCTGCCTACGTATCCCCTCTAAAACGGGAATCAGGTCAGGCGTAGTTCAAATATCTCTTTCTCAACTCCTGTAGGTAAGGGAGTATCTTAGGATTCTTGGTTGCCCATTCCTCTCGAACCTAGTGTATGAGTAAGTCCGAGTCTCTAATCACTAGTAGCTCCTGAACGTTCATGTCGATGGCCAGTTTGAGCCCTAAGATGCAGGCTTCATATTCAGCCATGTTGTTGGTACACGGGAACCTGAGCTTGGCGGATACTGGGTAATGCTGACCGGTTTCTAATACCAGGACTGCTCCTATGCCAACTCCTTTGAAATTCGCAGCTCCGTCGAAAAACATCCTCCAATCGTCATAGGATTCTGTAATGTCTTCTCCTATGAAAGATACCTCTTCATCAGGAAAATACATCTTTAGAGGTTCGCATTCCCTTCCCACGGGATTCTCGGCGAGGTGGTTTGCCAAAGCTTGCCCTTTGACTGCCTTCTGAGTAACATAAACAATGTCGAACTCGCTTAACAGGATTTGCCATTTGGCAAGCTTGCCGGTAGGCATTGGCTTCTGAAAGATATACTTTAACGGATCCATCCTTGATATGAGATAAGTGGTGTAAGCAAAGAAATAGTGCCTCAACTTCTGAGCTACCCAGGCCAGAGCACAACATGTGCGTTTTGATAAAGAATACCGAGCCTCATACGGAGTAAACTTCTTGCTGAGGTAGTAGATGGCTTGCTCCTTTCTTCCGATTTCATCATGTTGTCCTAAAACACAACCGAACGCTCCATCCAATACTGTGAGATAAAGTAATATGGGTCTCCCTGGCTCAGGCGGAACCAAGACTGGCGGCATTGACAAGTATTCCTTGATTCTTTCAAAAGCCTTTTGACAATCATCAGTCCATTTGGTGGCTGCATCCTTCTTAAGCATCTTTAAGATAGGTTCACAAATGACAGTGGACTGAGCTATGAATCGGCAGATATAATTGAGCCTTCCCAGAAAGCTCATCACATCCTTATTGTTCCTTGGCGGTGGCAACTCTTGAATGGACTTGACCTTTGATGGATCCAATTCTATTCCTCGGTGACTCACAATGAAACCCAATAGCTTTCCAGCAGGAACCCCGAATGCACCCTTGGCGGGATTCAGTTTCAAGTTGTACCTCCTCAATCTGTTGAAGAATTTTCTCAGGTCTTCCTTATGATCTGTAGCTTTCTTGGATTTGATGATGATGTCATACACATACACCTCGATCTCTTTATGTATCATGTCATAAAAGATAGTAGTCATGGCCCTCATGTAGGTGGCACCAACATTCTTCAAACCAAATGGCATCATTTTGTAACAGTACATCCCCCATGGCGTGATAAATGCCGTTTTCTCTGCATCTTCTTCATCCATCCATATCTAATGGTACCCAGCAAAACAATCGATGAATGACTGCAATTCATGCTTGGCGCAGTTGTAAATCAGGATGTGTATATTTGGAAAGGGAAGTTATCTTTGGGACTGGCCCGGTTGAGATCCCGGTAGTCGACACAGATTCTTACCTTCCCGTCCTTCTTTGGTACTGGCACGATGTTGGCTAACCAGGTTGGATACTCTACCACTTTGAGAACCTTAGCTTTGACTTGCTTAGTAACCTCGTCTTTGATTTTCAAACTCATGTCGGGCTTGAATTTCCTGAGCTTCTATTTTACTGGTGGACATGTCGGATCTGTTGGCAACTTGTGAGCTACAATGGTTGTGCTGAGACCAGTCATATTGTCATATGACCATGCAAAAATGTCCTCATACTCTTTTAAGAATTCTGTGTTCTCTTTCTTTTCTGATGACGACAAATGCACGCTGATGCACGTTTCTTTGATATTCTCTGTATCTCCCAAATTAACAACCTCAGTTTCGTCCAAGTTAGACTTAGGTCTGTTCTCAAAGTTCTCGACCTCT
>MU693037.1:16134-30581 GCA_026770625.1 Nicotiana glauca
AAATGATAGAGAAAAGTAATAAGAGCGAGATATAAAAATAAACTTGGAAAATGCTTTTGATTAAATTCATAATTGTTCGAAACATCGGAGCTCTTTTTAAAAGTAAAGACAATACGGAAAAGTAAAATCAACTAAAAAGTAAAATGCGATGCATGGTGCATTGTTTAGCCTTGCTACCCCGAAGCTTTCCGAGCACTGGTGGTCCTGACTGACCAATTGGTGAGGCATTCTCCTCGGTTTACAGCTTGAATGGAAGGGCCTTCCTCCTTGAAGATAACACAACAGTCCATATCATCTCCCAGAAACTGGTTCTTCATCGCTGCCTGTGTTTCGTCTTCCTCTAATCCAAATATAATGTCAGCAGGCTGAGAGGTCTGCTCCAGTTGAGGTATAAGGTGCTCTAGCGGATAATAGGGACTGCGCCATGGAAGTGACCATTCATTGAACTCTTTCTAGGTGTACTCATACCCTAGGCCAAAAGTAGTACTGTGCTTCTTTAGCTTGATGGGTTTGGTGATACCCTGGATATTCTTGCCAAGTCCTTTTCCGGGTTCATACTTGCTCCAATTCAAGATGCTCTCAATCTTGTTATCCCACCACTTGTCTTTGTCTATGGCATTAACTCGCTCGATGTGATGGTATGTTTTTTCGCCTATTCTTCTTCTACCTCCGATCATTGGGATGGTTTGGCGACTCTATATAGGGTTGCTACCGTCCCCATGAATGATCACTTCCTGATGATTCCATTCAAACTTTACTGCTTGATGTAGGGTTGATGCCACAGCCCCAGCGGCATGGATCCAGGGTCGTCCCAACAATAAATTATAGGATGCTGGCACGTCTATGACTTGGAAGTCAACATCGAACTAGGTAGGCCCTATTTGCAGACACAGGCTAATTTCCCCAATGGTAGATCTTTGAGACCCATCAAAAGCTTTAACATTGATAGCCCCATCTTTGATCTCATGCAAACCTTTCCCCAATGTTCTAAGAGTCACTAGCGGACAAATGCTGAGGCTAGATCCCCCGTCGACCAGGATCCTGGTGATGAAATAATCTTTGCATTGCACAGTGATATGTAACGCCTTGTTGTGACTAAGTCCTTCTGGTGGTAACTCATCCTCGTGGAAGGTGATCTTGTGACTTTCCAACACTTGTCCTACTATATTTGCTATTTCGCCTCCGGTTATGTTGCTTGGAACATAAGCTTCACTCAATATCTTTATCAAGGCATTTTTATGTGCCTCAGAGCTTTGAAGAAGTGCCAGGATGGAAATCTGCGCTGGTGTTTTGTTCAGTTGCTCAACGACCGAGTATTCCTTGGCTTGTATTTTCCTCTAAAGGTTATCGGGTCCAGTTTCAACAGGCCACTCGGAGGCCTGTTTGCTGGACTCAGCTAAATGTTTCGGAGTGTATACCCTACCAGTTCTAGTCATGCCCTGTGTGGCAATCGCTTCTCCAGTATGTGTTTTCCCTTTTCTCCTAACTTCTGCTGTGTAATACCAAGGTATGGCGTTTGACTTGAACGGGGTCACGTCTGTCATGGAAACCGGAATTGGAACCCTTGGAGGTAACATAACAACTTCAAATGGTGGAGGTGCTTTTGGAACTCCGAACTCGACCTCAATTGGTTTTGGCGCCTTTGTAGGAGGAACTTCAAACTCGAGTGGTATAGACACATTTACCACGTTGCCCTCAGAGGGCTGGATCTGAACAACCATGGGATTGAGGGTAACCGTCGGTTTCTTAGGCTCATCTCTTTCGGCAATCAATTCGATTGACCATTTGGGGTCCCAATCGTCCTCTATCTCGATCATATGGATGCCTCCACCCTTGTGGTCAGGTAGAGGGTTGTTGCAGACATTGGGAGCGGGCTCCCTTGCCACAATAACCTTGTTATCAATCAAAGTCTGAATCTTATCTTTCAACGAGCGACACTCGTCGATGGTATGGCCTTTCATTCCGGAATGGTATGCGCAAGTTTTGTTTGGATTGACCCGCTGTGAGGGATTTTCTGGAGCTATGGCTGGGATAGGAGTAATATAACCAGCCGTTTTGAGTTTTTCATATAGTTGGTCAATTGGCTCGGCTATGGCGGTATATTGTCTGGGAGGTCTGCGGTCAAAATTTGTTCTGGGTCGAGGAAAGTTTTGGCGAGTCGGTGGTGATGGATAATGAGAAGGTTGGGAGTTATATGCTTGGTACATGGGCGCAGGCTGGGAATATCTTGGTGAGGTGGGTTGATATGTGGGTGGTGGAGGTGATTGGTAGGCAGATGGTGGCATTTGGTATGTAGGTGAGGGTGCTTGGTAATTTAGGGTAGGTTGATATGTGAGTGGAGTTGAGGGATAGGTTTGGTACTTCATAGGGGATTTGGTTCTTTGCGCAGCCATTACGGAATTCACGTCCTTTTTCTTTGACGTGCCACCAGACTGTAAGGCCTTGTTGGTGGCCTGTAATGCTTCGAGATTGGTGACCATACCATTCTTGATACCTTCTTCGATTCTTTCTCCCAACTTGATGATGTGGGAGAATTTCTGACCCTCTATCAACATCAGTCTCTCATAGTATTGCGGATCCTGAGCCCAGACAAAGAACCTATTTATCTGCTCTTCCTCGAAGGCTGGCCTAACCTTGGCAGCTTCTGACCTCCAACAAGTTTCATACTCGCGAAAGGTTTCTGTGGGCTTCTTCTTCAGATTCTAGATATAGAACACATCCGGTGCGTTCTTAGTGTTGAACCTGAACTGGTCCATAAAGTCGGACACCATGCTCACCCAACTTGTCCACTTCTTTGAATCGTGGCTGATGTACCAAGACAAGGCATCGCCTTTCAGACTCCTCATGAACAGCTTCATGCGGATTTTCTCGTCTCTTCCAACTCCTACCAGCTTGTCACAATACATTCTTAGATGGACCCTGGGATCACCTGTGGTGTCAAACATCTCGAACTTGGGAGGTTTGTACCCCTCCGGAAGTTCAACATCTAGCTGAACACAAAGATCTTCATAGTTCAACCCTTCAACACTTTTGCTACCCTCGACACCTTGGACCGGGCTAGTCAACTTCTTGAGTTCGGCGGCCAAATTCCTAATAAGGGAGTCCTTGTCATCTGATTCGGGTGCACTTGAGATTGGCTGGGTATAGTGGGGTGTAGTGTCCTCAAAGATAGGGGTGTTATGGTCGTTTGTGGTGTTTTGTGGTTCGGGAATGAGCAGTGGAGTGTTGTTGCATGTGTTGCAGGCTTGGGTATTAGCAGTTTGTACTGGTGGTTGTGGAGATACGGGGTTCTAGGTGTGGGCATCAGCAGGGGCGAGAGTAATTGATAGGCTTGCCAGGTTCCAGACTTGTTCTAATTTTTCCCGAAATCTCAGCAAAGTCTGCTCAAGATAAGGAGCAGTTTCCTTGGTAATTGGAGTGTTCTGAGAAGTTTCCTCAATTTCCTTTCTAGCGTTTGCATCTCCCGTTCTGCCTTTGTTCCTGTTTCTGGTAGTACTCGGACGGGGAGGAGGTGGAGGGCCCTTGGATCTTGTTGAGTATGCTGATGGTGCCAGAATGCACGAACTAACCTTTGGGAAGGGGAATAAAAATAAAAGAAAAACAAAAAGGTAAAAAGTTTGTGCGGATTCTAAAAAAATAACATTGAGGTATTTCAACACGTTGTGCAGGAATATAAATCGTTTCCTAATTTGGGCGCCTCGTTGTGCCCGAGGTAGGCCTAGCGACATGTTAAATTTGGAGAACTTATAATTCTAAATGCCTCATTTTATTGATAAAAATATGACGAGTCTAAAACGTAATATGAAATAACGGAAAGATGTCACTAATGGCAAGTGGCCTTATTACATTAGGAAAGCAGGAAATAAAAGATCCTAACTACTTGGTCCCAGAAGGACCTTCCCCAGATTCGGTATTCTTGCCTCCCTCGTACAGCTGTATCAACTTGCGCAGTCCTAGCAGCAAATAGGCTCGAGCCAAATGTCCGCCTGCACTTCCCTCGGCATTTTGGCAGTCTTCAATCCTCTTCAAGAACTTTCCTTCCAACTCTACTAGACTTCTTTCCAGATACCCTAACAGCTTGTTGGCGTTGACAGCCATGTCCTTCCACTCGTCGATCAATTTCTGGTGAGCTTCTTGTATTTCCCAAGTACTTGCGGACAAGGGTCTGATCGCTGGCATGAAGATCCTCCCACCAACTTAGCAACCTCGGGTGAATTTTAGATACCATACCGAATCTGGGGACTTCGTGCCTCATTTTCTGCAAAACAAAGGGTTAGGCCCCTACCCCACCAGACTCGAGTATTTAAATCAATAATTAGCAATAAAGACATTTAGTTCTCCAAATAAATGCACATAACATGGAGTCGTCCGTTTGAGTTTCAAGGAAACCCGATGGACTTCGGTTTAGGCTATCTTAATGAGACATTATACGGACAACATAACTGACTCGACTAAGTTTGACTATGATGCATGAACAGTTTAACGGAATAAGGTTTCTACTTTTGAAGTGCTAGACAAGGTACCCTTGAGAGGACAACTCAATAGGGAAAGGCGCGGAACCGTCGACTACACCGTTGATCGACTGGTTTTACCGCAAATATGCCTTTGCCACATTTAGTGGGTTTATAATATCGGAAGGGCGCAACCACTCATTATAAGCGTTGCTATAGGATTTGTTTTGGCACGAGTGGAATATGATGTTAAAGAATGCAGTTACAAGAATGAAGCACATTGCATGTATTTTCACGTTTATAAAGTAAAAGATTACAATAAATGCTCGAAAATTACAATGGTATTGAAATAGTAATAAAGCAGTGAAGAAAAGGCAGTTAAAAGAAAGGAAAGACATGAAGAGCATGTAATGGTAAAAACCTAAAGAATTCCCCAGCAGAGTCGTCATGCTGTCGACGCCCCCCTTTTTCCCTCCTTCCTTAAAAAAGAAAGAAATCGAGTTTACGATATTATGGACAAAACAACTCTTATTCCCTTTTGAGGAATCTGGTTATAGAATTTGAAGAGTTGCCACCTAATGATTATAGTGCATTAGGACACTTTAAAGAGAAGAAGCGATTTTGAAAGAAAACTAGAGTTCGGGTAAGGGCTTGAGATTATCTCGAGGGGAAGGTGTTAGGCACCCCTCAAGATCCACTAGTGTGGTTTCCGGCCATGCTTTAATTGTGAATTTAAAAGGAAGTGAGAGAAAACAAATAAAGCTTTGCACATAAGAATCACGAATAAGTTTCAAGTTTTGAAAAGGGTAAATCAGACAGAAATAGACAGTTTTTAGAAAAAAAAAGGAATTAATTTGAAGAACAGAATTAAAGAAGACACTGCAAATAAAAGGAAAAGAAAGGGGGTCCTAGGTTTATACAAAATATGGATCACATCAATTTAATACCTAGCAATCACTCCTCAAAAGAGGGGTCGCACGAGATATTAGCGCACCGGTCATCATATCCATATTCTACCCTTCCCACCCCATTAAGGTATTTAAACGATATTAGTCTTGTTTACTTATTGCATGCTTGTACCCGTCCCAACCTATCAGTCCCGGGGTATTAGGACTTCTAATCCTAAAGGGGAAGAAAAAAGGTAAGGCATATATGGGGTTTAAAGGACAAAATACTAATTTAGACAACCAAAACAAATAGCAAGTAAGGGGATTGACAAACAAACATGCAAGGCTCACAAAAAACCCCGTAAGTCATATAGCATATAGTTTAGCATGCCTTGCACATACTAGTTTGGTCTGTAAATTAAAACTTAAGCGGCAGAAGGACTAGTTTAACACATAGAATCAGATAAAAAGTCTGCATTAGGCAACTCAGATCCAATTGATTTATTTTAAACAAGTTATTCAGAAAACACTGATTCCAGAGAAAAGCCTAATGCAGAAGAGTTAAAATAGAAAGTTGAAAGTTGCAGAAGTTCAGAAATGATTTTGAAATCAGCATATTTGTTTGAGTGAAAATATAGTAGACTTGTGAAGAGGAGTTTTGAAAGTGAAAATACCTTAAAAGAAAGAGTGAGTTAAAAGACTATTTTGAAAGATAGATTCAAGAGATGAATAGAATTTAGGCAGAAGATCTAAAGGAATTGTTTCAGAAGAAAGACGTAAGTTTGAAAAGTTTAAGAGCATTGCAGATTTATAGAATTTTAAAAGCATTACAGGTTTATAAAGGTTTTACTGAAAACGCTACGTTGAAGGCCAATTGACAGGTTGTTGTTGCTTAAAACTAAATCAAGCAAGTTTGAGACGAACCCCTATAGGCATGATATCTATAGCTGGTTTTAATCACTGTTATTAACTGGTGAAAGAGTGATTGTTTAACTACCCTATAATTTGCCTAACGCATATGCACTTCCTATAGACATGGTTTCTATATGCAACTTCTTACATAAATATTAAGTCCTATAGGCAGGGTTTCTAATGATTTGCAAGATGATAAAGCATTAAACCATATAGGCAGATTTTCTAGATGACTGGATTATGCGTATTATACATTAAATCCTATAGACATGGTATCTAGTCGATCGAGTTAAAGCGTTAAACTTATAAACATGATATCTAGGTGATTAAAACATTAACATTATAGGCATGGTATCTAGGTGACTGAATTACAACATTTAACCTATAGGCATGGTATCTAAGTGACTAAATTACAACATTAAACCTATAGGCATGATATTTACCCTTTTGTTGATGCAAAAAGTAAATCCCTCCCTCACCTTTTTTACTATATCTCCCCGAGTTCTTTTACACAAAAAATATTACAGAACCAGAAGAAAGAAAACGATTAAAAATACATCACAGCCTACAGCTAGATCCGAGCAGCCTAATTCAATGTTAATATCCAATGACATATGTTTCCCCAAATCAGGATTCTAGATTTCCAAGGCCTTCTCTCACCCTAAGTGTTTCAAAGTTCTAAGGAGCCTCAAGGACTCTAGGCAGTGCTTACACTCTGGATAACAGTTAGAACAGAATAGTGCAGTATGGAATTGCCAGCCCTCAGGCATCCAAGTTCAGAGGGAGCTCCAGGGTCCCAAAGCATGGATTACCAAAGGGGGCAGAACTTAGAACTAGGAATAAGTGCAAAGTGGGAGAGGGATTAGGGAGCCATAGTAGATGGTGTTCATACCCAGCCATGGGCAGAGACTGGCACACAACTGACCATCCACTTGGCCAATAAATAAAGAGCAGACTTTTAGAAGTCAAACCTGGGTCTGGATGGTGATTAGGGCACCACCAGTCCTGAGTTAAGGCTCGGCACATAAGGGGTAAAGGGAATGGGAATTGATTTGAGTAGACGTTCAAGAGAACCTGATTCTAAGTCATGAGTGGAAATAATAGAATGCCAACATGACTCAGAATTGCACTCACACATAAGAAGGGGGGTCAAAGGGATAGGGAATCACATAATAAAGCATTTACAGAAAATATGAGGAAAGCAAGAAAGCACAAACAGACCCTAAGATGCAGAAACATGATGAAAGAGAGCATGACAGACTAGGATGCACATACTGAAGAATGCATAACAGAGGAGGAGAAGCAAACACATAGTTTGGAGGGTATTATTTAATTTAGATAGACATACCAGTTGCAAGCTGTTGAACAGCAGAATAGTAGAAGCAAATAACAGCCAGAAGTCAACAGGAGCAGGCTCAGAAACTTTAGCAAATATTTGAGAGTTCAAGAGTAACTCAAAGGAATTTCAGACAGTAGAAGAGAGAGGAGTAGAGTGCTCAGTATTAGAAGTAGAGAAAGTAGTAGCAGAGAAAGTATTGTAATTATATAGTGTTCTATTGAAGTCTGAAGTGTTTGTGAGGTTTTTCCGTGTGTAGAAAGTTGTGTGTAGTGTCTTGTTTTTATAGTGCAGAAAACGAGTAAGCAAAAAAAGCAAGAAAATAGTTTACAATAAATCACAGAAGGTCTCCCTAAGTTAAGGGGTTTGATTTCAAACGGGCAAGAGACAATTAAGGAAAGATGAATAATTAAAAAACCTTTCCAAAGTACCATAATATAGGTATATACATAGGGATTACTTAAGGCAAGAATCGTATGGTACATGATTTGTGAGAAATAAGGCAAGTAGGTCAATCAAACAGCCAGTAAAAAGCTTTGTTCGAATGAACTTAGTCAGAAAAAAAAGGTGAGGAAAAGTTCAATTGGAAAATCAATAACCAATCAATCGAGCCTTATTAAAGGAGATTGGAATCAATTACAAGTTGGCAGAACCCTTTCGAAAGAAAAAAACCCTCATATATATGCACACAAGCGTCAAGCAAGAAATAAAAGGTTGGCATAGACAGTCTCAAAATCATAAGCGAAAGATTCCAGTTCACTCTAGGGTTTCAAATTCAAGTAGGATACAGAAAGGAAAGGGAAAGCTATCGAACAGACTCAGAGAGTCTCATGAGAAAGCACATAGATATAATGGCAAGTTTGAAGCAATAGAGTAAAAATAAATCATGTTCAGGAAAAACTCAAGCAAGTTCAAGAGAGAATAGAGGTGACATAGAACTTAAGAAACAGTAGGCGATACAGGTTTAGAACTCAAACAAAAGTCCAGTAAAGGCAAACAAAAGCTCAGTAAGAAAATGGTAAAGGAACATATAAGCTAGACATGTGAAAACATGTTGTAGAAACAGTAGAAGAGATAATAGAGCACAAGTAGAAGAACATGCAAAATAACGGCAAAATATAAGAACATATGAGAAAATATGCACAAGCGAAAACACATAAGAACTAAGTATATACAGGCAGATTCACATAAAGAAAGAAGAAGAAGAAGAAACGAAAATCGTTTTAAAAGTTTTGGAAACCCTAAATTTTAACTGATTAATTTTGAAAAGAGAAATTTGGGAAAAAGTATTGAAACCATGAGTACACCATAGATCTATCATAGATCTAAGAAAATAAAGAGAGAAAGAACCTCGAACAGCTTTCAGGTTTTCTCAGAAACCTTAGAAACGAGAAGGCTTGGAAAGGATCTGGCCTGGAACAGGTCTGGACCATATCTAGGCTCTTGAGGCTCGAACACGTCGGAACAGAGCCGGAGAAGTCACAGGAACGCAAATCGGCGAAGGATTTGAACAGCCCTCGTTGAGGTTGAACCTTGAAAGCCTTGAATAGCCGCGATTTGGGGTGAACGAAAGTGAGCACAGTCTATCCATGGCCTGAGAAGCCATGGACTACGGTAGGATTTGGTCGGAAAAGACGAGAGAGGCGGCTAGGGTTTCGAGTGTTAGAGAGCGTTTGAGAGAAGGGGAGGGTTTGAGGGCGGCGGTCGAAGTGAAATGAGAGATAGGGTTATGGGTTGGTAGAGTTAAAAAGGAAAGTGTGAATAAGGGTCGTTGATCAAAATGATCAATGGCTAGGATTTAAAGTACAACACGGACGGGTTGGACAAACTGGTAAAGGGGTCGGGTTGAACTTAATTTGGTCGTTGATTTAGGCCTGATTTGGGGTTAAATGGGACGAGAAAAATAGGCTATAATTGAAAGGAATTGAGGCCACAATTGAAATAGCCGGTTTTCCCCTTTTGATTTTATAAAAATAGTAAAAGATTTCTGAAATAAATTGAAGATGCTAAATTAATAAATAATATATAAATATTAAATTAAAAATACTGGAACTAATTTTATAATTGTAAAATGTTATTAATTATGAAATAGGTCATAATTGCAATTATATGCAATTTGGTTTTAAAAATACCAAATAAATTGGTAAAAATATGAAAAAATTACCTTAATTAAATTTTGGTGTAAATATGAGAATGAAATAAGTTATTCACCAAAAATTGATAATCTTGGAGATGATTTGGATTTTGTACTGTTAAAAATAGACAAAGAATTGACCTTTTAAAAAATTTTAAAAAATTGGAAAAAATACCAGAACTTTTGGGCATACTTATATATGCATACATATGCTATTTTGAAAGTATTTTGAGTATAAAAATACATAGAAAAAAATTGGATATCAACAACAACAGTATTGAAGGAAAGCGGTAAAAGAGAGCATTAAAGAAAAGAAACAAAGGGTCAAGTCAGTTTCGTAGTAGAAAAGAGATAAAGACATTAAATAAAGGCAATAAAGAAGCAGTAAAGTCACAAGTAACATGAAATGGTAAAAGCCTAAAGAAAATCCCCAGCAGAGTCACCATGTTGTCGCGCCCTCTTTTTCTAAAAGCGAAATCGGGTTTATGACATTTGGGAGGACAATTGCACTACAACAAATATGATATTTAGCTACGAAATTTATAGCTACAACACAAATTTTGTCAGTAATTGTTCACTTTTCGTGACAAAAATTACCTTTTGTGTCTAAATACATGAGTCACATACTTTTAATGACGAAACAACAAATTTTGTAGCGAAGTTTTGTCCCCTAAAATTTCTCACCAAAAAATGAGGTGGCGCCATTTTCTGGAAAATATTTAGCTATAAAGATAATGTTATTAGTGACGACATTTTTTTGTCATTAAAGTTGTATGCCATTGTGACGAAATATCTTTTGTCATAATAGTACTTAAATTTAGATACGAAAAAAGTTTCGTCACAAAAAAAATTGTGAAAATAGCAACAATTAAAAATTTGTAGCTAAATAGTGCGAACATTAGCTACCAAATATTGTACTTATTTGTGACCATAGTTTTTGTCAATAATAATGTAAATAATTTGTGATGATTATTGTGTTATCCCTATATAATACTTAATTTAGCCGCGATGAGATTTTGTCTCAAAAAATACAGTGTCTAGCTACAACTAAAATTCGCCACAAATCACTCATTTTTTGTGATAAATATTACATTTCATATTTGGATATACTAATTTAGGGATGGTATTCAAATTTTATAACAAACTTTTTCTGATAAAATTTTTCCCGAAAAAAAATAAAAAAACCATTTAAGAAGTAATATTTAGAGACAAATATGATATTGCCGATCACACATTATTATATCATTGACCTTACGTACGATTTGTGATAAAAATAAAAATATTTGTCTCAAGTTGTTAAATTTACATTCAGAAAAAAGTCAGTAACCAAAAATTGGTTCTTAAATAATGATAATTAGAATTTATGGTCAAATTGTGCGATTTTTAGCCATGAGAAATCTTTCACTTATTCGTTTATAATATTTGTTATTATTTATCTAAACATTTTAGGGAAATGATTAAATTGTTTCACAGAAATATAGAATTTAGTGTCCAAAAATTATGTGTTTAACTTACTACAATTAGGATTCCTACCACTATAAAAGTAGAAAGAAATATTCACATGTTATGACCCAAAGGGTCATCTTTTGTTTTAGAATCCGAATTCGAGTTCTGAGGTCTTGAAAACTTCATTTTCTTTCTTCTTGATTTGTGTGCGCAGTCCGGGCGTATTTTCGGAAATCCTTCATGTGATTAAGAAAAATATTAAATTTTGCCTTTAAAATTGATTAAAGTTGACTCTGGTCAACGTTTTTAGTAAACAGACACGGACCCGTAATTTGATAGCCCCGTAGGGTCCGTAGTAAAATATGAGACTAAGGTGTATGCTCGGAATCGAATTCCGAGGTCCCTACCCCGAGAAATAAATTTTTGAAGAAAATTATTTGCTGGAAAATATAAGCATTTTTAGAAATGGAATAGTATGTGATCTGGTTGGTATCGGGCCGTATTTTGGTTCCGGGGTCCGATACATGTCTGTTATGGTATTTAGACCTTATTTGTAAAATGAAAAACGGTAGAGATTTGATGTAATTCGGACCCTTGGTTGAGAAAATAGAAACTTTGAACTATCTTGAGAATGTCATGAGTTTTGGCGTTAAATTCATTGTTTAAGATGTTATTTTAGCGATTTGATCGCACAAGTAAGTCAGTATGATGTTTTTAGACTTGTGCATGTCTGGTTTGGACCCCCGAGGGCTCGAGTGAGTTTTAGGTAAGCCACAGAGTAAGTTTGGACTTAGAAAAATTTGTTGTGCATCTGGTATGTGTAGCAGGCCTCTGATGTCGCAATTGCAAGATCAAGCTTCGCATTTGCGAGCTTCACAAGCTTGGCAATTGCGAGGGTTTTATCGCAATTGCGAAAAAAACCCGGGCCAGCATAGTTAGCATTTGTGAACCCATTTTTGCACTTGCGAAGTCATCAGGGAGGGGCAACCATCGCAATTGCGATCAACGGTTCGCAATTGAGACAATAACAGACATGCATCACGATCACATTTGCAAGCTTCGCAATTGCGAATCTCTTGTCGCAATTGCGACATCTGCAGCTGAGTAAAAGGGTCTTGGACGGAATTTTTCATTCATTCTTCAAATTTTCAAAACCTAAACTCCAACAGGCGATTATCCTAGAGTAAGTTCTTCCCCAAATCATAGACAAATGATTCTTAACTTATTTTTTCCAATCCATTTCATGTTTTTACAAAATTTCATCCTACAATCTAGGGGTTTTAATGGGAAATTGGATGTTTTTGGGTAGAATTTAGGAATTTCAAAATTTGGGGATTTAGACCTCAAATTGAGGTCGGATTCCAAAACCAATTGCATATTCGGGCTCGGGAGTGAATGGGTAATCGGGTTTTAGTTCGAACTTTGAGTTTTGACCAAGCAAGTCTGGTGTCGATTTTTGACTTTTTAACCAAGAAGGCCTGGGGTCGAGATCGGCACTCAGTGCCTCACCCTTAGTATTGAGTACGACGTTGTGATGACCCGGCCCATCGTCACGTGAGTTACCGCTCCGTTTCCCCCTTATTGTGTTGCTTCGTGTCTCAATATCAATATTAGAGTCGATCGGGTGTAATTGAATTGGTTTTGGTTGAAAATAAGGCACATAGCCTCTTAGAAGGAAGCTTGTTATAGAAAATTCAACCAAAAGTTGACTATGTGGTTAGAGGCTTCGGATATGAATTCTGGTGGTTCGGTTAGCTTCGGGAGGTGATTTGTGACTTAGAAGTGTGATCGGAATTGAATTCGGAAGTTCGGTGTAGAATTATGCTTGAATTGGCGAAGTTTGAATTTTGGCGAATTCCGGTTGGTAGGTGAGATTTTGATCCGAGAGTCGGAATGGAGTTCCGAGAGTTTCAGTAGCTTCTCTAGGTGATTTTGGACATGTCTGCAAATTTTTAGGTCATTCGGACGTTGTTTGGTCGGGTTTTCGGTTGAATGCGCATTTCGGAAGTTTTGATGAAAGCTAGGCTTGAATCTGATGTAATTTATTGGTTTTAGCGTTGTTTGACGTGTTTCGAGGATTGGAACTAGTTTGTATAAGGTTGTTGGATGTGTTGGTGCTTTTGGTTGAGGTCCCGGGGGCCTCGGGGTGATTTTGGAAGGTTAAACGGGAATTTTGAAGTTTGGCAACAGGTTTGTATTTGAGGCTCCTGGTATTTCCGCATCTGCGGAAAAAGGACCGCATGAGCGGTTCTGCAGATGCGGCTGGTCGATCGCAAAAGCGGTCTGGGTGAGGGGCTGGCATTTCCGTAAAATCAGAAGAGTTTCCGCAAAAGCGGAAGAGTTTCCGCAAAAGCGGACACCGCAGAAGCGGTCCTGGGATTTTGATGAGACCGCAGAAGCGGTCCTGGGATTTTGATGAGACCGCAGAAGCGGTCAAGTGGATCGCAGAGGCGGCTACCGCAAAAAGCGATTTAAGACCACAGAAGAGGTCGTAGTGGGTTAAGTGAAACCGCAGAAGCGGTCTAAAGGCCGCAGCAAAAATATCAGAAGGGTTTAATGAAACAGTGTCTTCGAATTTCAGAAGTGATAAAACATTTTAGGACTTCGGAAAGAGGCGATTTTGGGCGATTTGGAGAGATTTCGAAGGAGATTCCATCAGGTATGAACTTGTAGCCTCAAATAATGTTATTATGGTATAAAAATAAGGATTAAACACTGAAAATTGGAGGAATCAAAGGGTAAAACAATGGAGGTTATGACTTGAAGCCTAAGAGAGTCTAAAGTGACGATTTGAGGGGTCAAGTGGACTCCGATTCTTGTGTATTTTATATGTACGGACTCGTGGTGAGACGAGAATTCCGGAAATATAAATTTCATAAATTTTTTAGAAGTGGGCCCAGGGCTCGGGTTTTGCCAACCTCGTGGTTTTTGTTGTTTTTCGAGTCTTTTCGATTGGGTTATGGTTTATTGGCCTGTTGTGACGTATCCCTTATGGTTTTGATCAGATTCTATATGCGAGGAGGTAGATTTTAGAGGGAAAGGCTTGGCGAGCTAGATTATCGGCCGGCTAGAGGTGAGTAATACTTGTGAATGATATTCTGAGGATTTAAAATCCCGAATTTGCACATCATAGTGTTGTATTGAGGTGACTTGCACGCTGGACCTGAGCGTGGGGTGGAGCACCGTTGGGGATCGTGACTTGGTCCATCCCAATTGTTGGTTTTTACCGCGTATTTGCAAATGATTTATTGTTATCATTATGACTTGGGCTCATTGCCATA
>MU693037.1:43517-55530 GCA_026770625.1 Nicotiana glauca
AATTCCAGCTATATTGCGTTATCGGACCTATGTGAGATAGGGTGACGTGGGATCACCCCGAGTATATGCTTGGTAAGGTCATTCAGCTATTGGGTTGCTTCTAGTACAACTCTGAGTCCGCTTGAGGACGAGCGTTTGTTTAAGTTGGGGAGAATGTGATGACCCGACCCGTTATCACGTGAGTTACCGCCCCGTTTTCCCCTTATTGTGTTGTTTCATGTTCTATATCAGTATTAGAGTCTATCGGGTGAATTTGGACTGATTCTGGTTGAAAATAAGGCATATAGCCTCTTAGAAGGAAGCTTGTTTTAGAAAGGTCAACTGGAAGTTGACTATGTGGTTAGAGGGCTCGGATGTGAATTCTGATGGTTCGGTTAGCTCCGAAAGATGATTTGTGACTTAGGAGTGCGATCGGAATCGAATTTGGAGGTCCGGTATAGAATTAGGTTTGAATTGGCGAAGTTGGAATTTTGGCGAATTCCGGTTGATAGGTGAGATTTTGATTCGGGAGTCGGAATGGAATTCCGAGAGTTGCAGTAGCTTCATCAGGTGATTTTGGACATGTCTGCAAATTTTTAGGTCATTCGGACGTCGTTTGGTTGGATTTTTGATCGAATGTGAGATTCGGAAGTTTTTAAGAAACTTAGGCTTTGATTTGATGAAAATTGAGGATTCTGATGTTAACGATGGCATTTTGATGATTCGAGCAAGTTTGAATAAGGGAATAGATCATGTTTATGCCTTTGGTTGAGGTCCCGGGGGCCTCGGGGTGATTTCGGATGATTGTCGGGGAGTTTGAACTTATTAAAATCTGCAAAAAATTGCAGCAGCTGTGCAGGAATTTTCAAGCCTTCGCGTTCGCGTGGCTTGGCCGCGTTCGCGTAGGCAAGGCGNGAAAGAGAATGAACTGATACCTTATGGTTTTATGGTATAATTGATTTCACTGCTTGAGATAGCATTATATTTCAGATATTTTTATAAAGGATTTTCATGGAACTGCTGATTCTCGTAAGAGTGGTATCGTATTTTATAGCATGATGTAGTACTTTTACATGATTTCTTGCCTCTCAGCATTATTTACTCTTATTACCACTGAGTTGGAAGTACTCACTCTACTCCCTGCACCCCGCGTGCAGTTGCAGGTACTGTTTCACCCGGTAGCGAGCTAGTAGCGGACTGAAGGTATTGCTATCATGGTTAAGCAAGGTGACCGCCGGCGTTCGCGGCACCGAGATTCTTCTCCTTTTGTTTTCCAGATTTTACTCTATGTATTANTCGTTCGCATAGTGGAGGGCGCGTTCGCGTAGTAGTAAATTGTGGGCTATCGCGTTCGCGATGGCGACGTCGCGTTTGCGTAGAAGAATCTGGGGGCCCAGCCAAGTTTGTGCATCGCGTTCGCGGTAGAGGGGGCCGCGATCGCGTAGCATGGGAAAGTTAAGCATTGCGTTCGCGTCTAGTTGTACGCGTTCGCGTAGAGGAAGAATGATCTGTTGGAAAGTTGTTCATCGCGAACGTGTGAGAGGTATCGCGAACGCGATGAAGGGATTTCAGGACTGGACAGAATGTTTTAAGGACATTTTATCCGCGAACCAACTCATTTCTTCCACCATTTTTGAGCAGCTTGGGAGCATTTTGACGGGAATTGAAGGGGTTTCGACTGGTAATCGTTGGAGATAAGTCTTATGAGTTAAATACATGTTTTTATTGAAGAATCATCCATGGAATTCATGAAAATGTAGCAAAATTCTAAGAATTTAGGGCTTGGAGCAAAAACACTAAATTTAGGATTTCAGGGGCCATTTGTGGTCCGATTTGGGAGTTCGTGGTATTTACGGACTCGTGCGAGATGAGGATTCCGAAAATGTGAATTTCGTAATTTTTCGAGAAGCGGGCCCGGGGCTCGGGTTTTGCTAGTTTCAAGATTTTTGTTATATTTCGATAGTTTTCAATTGGGTATTGTCCCATTTGCATATTGTGATGTATTCGCTCTGTTTTTGGCTAGTTTCGATGCGCGTGGAGGCCAATTTGAGGGGCAAAGGCGTCACGGGCTTGAGATTTCGCCGGTTCGAGGTAGGTAATACTTGTAAATGATGTCCTGAGGGTTTGAAACCCCGGATTTGCACATCATAGTGCTATATTGTAGTGACTTGCACGCCAGGTATGAGCGTGGGGTAGAGCACCGTTGGGGATTGTGATTTGGTCCGTCTCGGTTGTTGATTTTTTCGCGTATTTGACAAAAAATTGTTGATTTTTATCATAATTTGGGCTTATTACCAAACTTGGGCCTTGTGCCAATTATTTGAAATCTTTTGTGAATTTACATCACTATTTTTTTTCCTCGCGAATTGAAATATTATTGAATTCAGTCCAATTGACTTTATATTATTTTGTGAACTCAGCTACGTTTATACTCAACTCGAGATTTAAATGATATTTAAAACGTCAATGAGCTGNGAACTGCTATATAACAGATTAACTGCTTTAAGTGGTGTTCTGAGATGGTCTGGCTGCCCTTGTCTTCACGAAAGGCGCCATCACAACCGGGTTTCGGAATTAGGTCATGACAACATCAAACAACGTTAAATCTCGAATTACACCACAAATTCAAGTTTATGAACTTTAAGATTTCCAACTTCTATTTCCGATACCGAAACCTATCAAATCACGTCCGATTGACTTCAAATTTTTGCACACAGGTCATATTTGACATTACGGACCAACTCCAACTTCCGGAATTTGATTCCGACCCCGATATTAAAAAGTCCACCCCCGGTCAAACTCTTCAAAACCTTTAAATTTCTATCTTTAGCCAAGTGGCTTAAAATTGGTCTACGGACCTCCGAATTCACTTCCGATCGCGCCCCCAACTCCAGAATCACTATACAGAGCTATTCCCAGTCTCGAAATTCCAAACGGACATTGATAACACCGAAATGCTCTTCAAGCCAAACTTATAGAATTTCTTCTAAAATGCTAACTTCCACATTAGGCGCCAAAATGCTCCCGGGTTATTCAAAACCCGATTCGGGCATACGCCCAAGTCCGAAATCATCATACGAACCTTCTGGAACCTTCAGATCCCGATTCCGAGGTCGTTTACTTGAAATTCTAATCCTAGCTCATTCTTTCAACTTTAAGCTTTCGAAATGAGAATTCTCTTCCCAAATCAACTCAGGACTTCTTGAAATTTAATTCCGACCACGCGTACAAGTCATAATACCTGAAATGAAGCTGTTCATGGCCTCCGACTGCTGAACGGAGCGCTGGTACTCAAAACGACCGGTCGGGTCGTTACATTTTATTCTAATGTGAGAAAGCATACATAGGTTACCTTGCATTTTGATAGTTAATAGTTAGTTATATATGAACATAGTTTATTTTGCTTTGCTCGATTGTTCAACTGATACTCCGCCAATTTACCAGTCCAACGGAGGGATGAATTTGACGTTCCATCTATGTGATTCTTCTCAGGGGGATCCTGTTTGTAGTCTTCTCTATTCTTGCCAAGCAATGAGCAGGCTTAATCTCCCAACTTCAACTTGTTGTGTTTACACTCCAGTTGATAGTTAATAGTTACTTATATATGAACATAGTTTATTCAGCCACATAGATTAGTTTGTGGATGTAAACTTTATGATGATATACTAGGAATTGGTAAACTTTTACTTATGAGAAAGCTATAATGATTAGGTTCAGTTGTAATTTAGAAGTTACTAATATATATGCTCCATATGTTTTTGCTATATATATATATATATATATATATATATATATATATATTTTATTGTGAATTGATTTTTCTTATAAATAGGTGCATATTCAACTGGAAACAAGGAAGGTTGTGGAAAAGCTAGAATAAAAGTATTGAGAAATAAAGAAGTCTTTGGGAGTAAAGATGATACCAGAGACCCTAGTTGGTAAATGAAGGTCAATCAAGGCGATTCCAACAGCAAAGCTATGCAATGAGTTGGGAATAACTCTTCAAAAATTTCTGTCACTTCCAAACAAATGGAAAGAACTCACAAGAGAGGAGAAAGATGCAACATTGATTAAATTGTATTATACTTTTTTAGACAATTACATTTTCCCATAACTGCCTTATCAATAGTATAATATATTCATTGACAACAAATTATCTTTGTATTTTTTGACTATTGCAATGGTCACTAATCATGATGACTCATTTTTGTTGTCAGTAATATTAATATTTTTTAGTGACGAACCGATAATTATATATAACTATACATTGTAAACCTTATTTATAATTGCAAAGTTGTCACTAATTTATACATTTAGAGACAAAATAACTTTTTGTATATAAAAGGCATTCTTTAGTGATGACATTTCAATTGTTCAACTACGAAATACATATAATTATAGAGAGAATTTATGTCATCACTAATTAAACTAAATAGTTAGTGACAAAGTAGTTTCGTCGGCAATAATGACCTTTTCAGTGAAAAAAATGCACTATCAACTACAAATTTGTTATACTTTTTCGGACGAACTTGTTCGACATAAATACTATCACTTTAGGGACAAAAAGTGAATTTGTAGTTAATATAACTCTTTTTAGCGACAGAACACAAAGTTGTCTTTGTATACTATTAGTGACGGTATTTTAAGGACGAAAAATTGACAAAATATTTTTTGTCAATGAAAGTCTTTTGTGATGAAATATGAATTTTAGGTGACAAAATAACTCATCACTAATAATCAAATTTGTTGTAGTGTGTGGTTCCTGGTCATATTACAATTGTGACTTTAAATAACAAGTAAGAAGATAGAGGTCTCAAATAGAAGGGGATTGGCACATAATATTGCAAGTGAGTTGAAAGTTTGAAGAAAACAAAGAAAGCAGAAATTTTGAAGAAATGGTTTAAACAATTCTGAAAAATAAACATAAACAAGTAAAGGGAAAGGGGGTCCTAGGTTTATAAATAATATGGATCACATCAATGCAATACCCGGCAATCACTCCTTAGAAGAGGGGTTGCACGTGGTATTAGCGCACCGGTCATTATGTCCATATCTACCCTTCCACCCTGTTAAGGTATTAAAATGCAAAATAGTATCATTACTTATTGCATGCTATTCCGTCTCAATCCTATCAGTCCCGGAGGCATTTCAGACTAGTAGTCCTAAAAGGGAAGGAGATTGGGGCTTTTCAGAGTTTGAAGGGATAAAATTTTAATGCGACAAAAAAAATACATAAAGCGGTTTGGGGAACACATAGCAATTTAAAAGGCTCAAACAGGCCTCCTCAAAAAGAAGCAAATTGTCTAGCATGACTTCAGATACTGGTTTTAGTCTGAATTAAATTTAGCGTTAGGACAAGCTGCTTCATCACATATTTCTTAGATGAGAAGTCCGAATTAGGCCTTGTCTGGTTGTAGTTTATCAAGGACTGGCACAGTTAATCAATTACCTACTGGCTTGCCTAGGTGGAAGTATACTGATTTTTAAATGAGGGATTACTGATTTTAGAACCAACTAAATTCTGCAGATATTAAACAACATTGCTATTGATTTTAGACTTATAGACTTATAGATGAATCAGATTCAAACGGCTGCTCCTATAGGCATGATTTCTAAGCGTTATTGATTTTAAAACGATTATCGAGATGCAATCCTATATGCATGGTATCAAAGATGCAACTGCTATGCCTATAAGTTCTGCATTTATGCATATCATATAGGAATCCTGCTTATAAATTCTGTACTTATACATCTTGTGTAGAAATCCTGCCTATAATTTCTACATATATAAATCATGATTAGAGGTTTTCTGCACTTTAACCTAGAGACTATTTGCCTAAAGACAGATGTATATGCAAAAGTGCAAAAAACCTCCAATCATGATTTCTATATGTAGAAGCTTATAGGCAAGATTTCTACACGAGATGTATAAGTGCAGAATTTATAAGCAGGATTCCTATATGATATGTATAAATGCACGGTCTCTATATGTATTGATGCAATAACTTATAGACAAGATTTCTAATAAAATGTATAAGTGTAGAATAGTAATTCTTATGAGCATGTTGCCTACCCATATGCATACACAAGTGGCCCTCCCCTTTTTTACTAGAACCCCATAAGTTATTACAAGATATTACAAACCAAAATGAATCAGAAAAAGTATAATTACATCAGAAAATTAAGCTACAACTAAACAGCCTAATTCAGACTCAAGGTCTAATAATATGAGATAAATCAACTTCCAGGATCAGATTTTCAAAGCGTTTCTCTTATTTGGGATGTGTCAAAGTTCCCAAGAGCCTCGAGGGGACTCCGGGCAGTGCTTACACCCCAAATACATTGAAAAATTAGATTATAGTGCAGTGTGGAAGGGCTAGCCCTTGAATGTCTAAGTTTAGAGGGAACTCAAGGTCCCAAAGCAAGGCTCATAGGAAGGGGGAAGAACTTAAAGTCTGAGAGTAAGTGTGAGTGCATAGAGAGGAATTAGGGAAGTCCATGGCAGGCTGGTGGTCATGCCCAATAATTAGGAAGGCTGGCACACCCCTGACCAGCCTGTTAGCCAAAATTGGGAGTTAGGATCCATTGAGGATCAGGTTCTGACCTGGGCAGCAATTTGGATACTGGCAGGCCATGAGCCTTAACTCAACCACATAGAAGGGAATAGGGGTATAGGAATTCATAACAAACAACAGATGCAGATAGATAGTGACATATTCAATTACAGAATATGAACAACAAAGTAAATAAGAATGTAGAAACTATAAATAACACATAGGGGGTGAGGCTGAAAAGTTAAATTACAACATACCTGTTTCAGGGAAAACAGACAAGTAAAACAGTAGTCTTGAGAAGCCAAGTTGCAAGCAAATAGTTTCAAAAGATCTTAGAAGGGAGTAGATATTGAAATTGCAAGTGAGTAATATGTGCTCGAGGATTAAACTAAAAGAAGTATTGTATCGTAAGTAGTTTAAGTTGAAAGTGTTGAACTGAAGGTCCAAGGTGTATAAGTGCAAAAGGGTTGTGCCCCTTTTATAGTGTAGAAAACAAGTAAAAAAAGGTAGGGAAATAACATTGAAATCAATCTCCCTTTAATTAAGGAATTGTAATTTCCAATGGGTAAAAGACAATTAAGGAAAGAGTTAATCAGAAATATTTCCCAAGAAGTACAATAAAAGGGTAAATACATAGAAGTTATTTAAGGCAAAATTCCAATGTTACACGGTTTGTGAAAAATAAAGAAAGGGAATCAATCAAACAGCCAATGAAATCAAAGTTGCAGGCTTTTACTTGAATGAATCAAGTCAGGAAAGGGGTAAAGAAAGGTTTAATTTAAAGGAAATCAGTAACAATCAAGTAAACCCCATAAAAGGAATTCAGAATTAATTTGGGGAAAACACTTCAAATGTCAAGTAAACCATAGATACAATATAGATCTAAGCAAACAATAGATAAAGAACCTCGAATAGCTTAGGGTTTTGGAGAAACCCTAGAAATAAGAAAGGCTTAGAAGAAGAATTAGATCCCGAGTTGGAGAGGTCAGGAATCAGGCTCTTGAATCTTGAATATGCTGGAGCAAAGGTCGGAGGGGCCATAGAACCAAAGATCTGAGAAGATCTGAAAGAGAACTGTCGAGGTCAGGTCTCGAAGCTTCGATCAACCATGATTTAATGGTGGAGGGGGTGAGTATAGACCGTCCATGGCCTGAGAACCCATGGATTTCAGTAAAAATTTGGTGAAATAAGGTAAGAGGAGGCTAGGGTTCTGAAGAGTTTTGAGAGAGTTTGAGAGACGAAAGGTTTCAAAGGCAGCTATCAGAGTGAAATGAGGGATTAGGGTAGGTCGTTCAGGGTTAAAAAAGGTAAGGGGGTTTATGGCGTTGATCAAAATGATCAACGACCTGGATCAAAGATAGGAAATGAGAGGATTTTAAATTGGGTAGGGGGACCGGGTTGAAATGAAATTGGACTGGTCCAAATAGGGGTAGAATTGGGTCAATTTAAGGTTAAAACTAAAATGCAAAAGAGGTTGTAACTGAAATAAAGGGAAGCTAAATGTTAAATGGCCAGTTTTTCCTTTTTTATTTTGTAAAAATAGTGAAATAATTTTAAAAGCAAATTAAAAGTACTGAACTAATTAATAATATATAAATATTAATATAAAAATATTAGAACCAATTTTATAATAAAAAAATGCTATTAATCTTAAAGTAGGCTAAAATTATAATTATATGCAATTTATCTTTAAAATTGCCAAATAAATTCGTAAAAATATACAAAAATTACCTTAACTATATTTTTGTATAAATATGAGAATAAAATAAGTTATTCACCAAAATGATAATCTTGAAAATAATTATTGGATTTTTGTATTGTTAAAATGGACAATAAATTGATTCTTAAAATCTTTAAAAATTGGGAAAAATACTAGAACAATTGGGTAAGCTTATATATGCATATATATGTTATTTTGAAAGTATTTTGTATATAAAAAATACATAGAAAAAAATTGGCTATCAACACCAGGTTCAATTTAGCAAATGTAACAACCCGATGGGAAATCCTGTTGCCTAACAATGCCGAAGGGGGTAATGAAGACAACCTTTTTCAATGTAGTAGACAACGATATGGGTTACAATATTATTATCGAAAAACCATGGCTGCACAAGATGAAGGTTGTGCCATCAACATACCATCAACTTCATAAATTCCCAACTCCGGAGGGAATAAAACAGATAAGAGGAGATCAACTGACAGCAACGGAGGTGAACGTGATCCCTTCGTCCAGTTTTTGTCCCAACTAGGTTTTTTTGATAAGTTTTTTTAACAAACCAACAATGGATAACATATTATGAAGGAAACATTATCAGCAGAAAAAGACCTTTAAACGACAAGTCGTGGAAAAAATGAACCACTATGGGACGGTTAGATAATCTTTTGCTCAATAGCAAAGTTCCTACCAAAAAATAAAGCTTGCTATCGATCCAAAGGTTACCCCAACATTCATGAGTGCATGCCACTGGGGTGGTTAGATAATCTTTGGCTCTATAGCAAAGTTCCTAATAGGAAGTGAGGCTTGCTATCAAAGCAAAGATTATCCACACTAGTGGAGTCATCAAAGGAACAAGACTTCCAGTTTTCAAATTCACATTTCTCATTCGAGCACTATGGGGAAATGATATGAGAATATGGAAACATGCTTCCACATAAACCGGGACTACAATCGGGGACTGTGCGGCCAGCCCCATATAAACAAGTTATACAAATTAGGCACAAATAATGATAATTTCTTTTTTCTGCACAACGAATGCTTACGTACTTTTGAAAATGGGAGGAATAAATTAAAGTCCTTTTGTTTTTATCTTGTTTCTTGTCCAAACGATGAATCAATTTTATCATTTGAAAGTTTATCAAGTACTTCAAATGCTAGTGTCGGAATGAATAGGAGACGTCCTCTTCAAGAGCACCGTAAACATAAGAGAGCCCTCTCTTATGAATCACTCACAATAAAGGGTTGGCTCCAGAAGAATTTATACCTGGTATCCAAATGACATCGAGGAAAAGTGTACTAGAAACCTTGCATAACTCCATGCAAAAAAGTAAAATTTGCGCAATGCTTAAATAGAAAAACACTTTTATATATAACAAACGTGCCGAGCAACACAAGTAAAAAAGTATAGAAAAGAAAAAAAAAGGGAAAAGAAATAAAAAATCTAAACTAATGCGTCCCTAAAACTTGGGGGAAGAGAAGCATTTGCCCAAGAGAAGTATCTAGGCAGATTAGCTGCCAACACAGGACCTTGACCTTAATCATCATCCCCTTCAAGTTCCTCCTCCGTTCCCGAGAAAGCGGAACCAGAACCGGAACCAGAAGAGTCGGTTGCATCAGACTAGATCAGGATGCCCCTTCGAGCAGTTGACTCAAGCTCACGAGCCTTGGTGATGTAGATATCAAAGTAAATGACGACCGCTTTGGCCTTTTCCAAGGTTTTTCTTCTCATGATATACATAAAATATGTTTTTTCAACAATGAGGGAAGCCGCTTGGCACTGAAGCTCTTTCTTAAGCTGGTCAACATCGATCGAAAGGTTATTCTACTCAGATCTGGCAGCCTAAAGGCTGACGTGAAGGCCTCAAATATTAGAGTTATAAACTTTATTGTGCTCCATGACCTTCTTATACTTCTCTTCCATCTAGGCAAACTTCTCCTTAGTAGCAGCAGCCTCTTCAGATATGGAGTTTAAGGCTGCCTCGAACTTATTTAGTCTTTCAGTAGAGGTAGCCTTGTGCTCGACAATAGCAAGAATAACATTTTGGGCCTCAGATCACTTCGCCTTGGACTCTTGAAATTTTACCCTTAACAAGGCGGCCCCTTGTCTGAGTGTCACCACTTATTGTTCGCCATGTTGCAATCAAGCCTCCAACTCAATGGTGTCGGCAACTTGTGCTTCTAGCACCAGAAGACGAGCAAAATTTTGCTCCTGCTTGGCCAACAGTTGATCTCGCTCAGATATGAGTTTCTATTTATCAAGGATCAACCTCTAAAGGCCATCGAAAGCAAGAAATTTAGTCTGCAAAGCAAAATTTCAAATAAAAAATCATGTCATAGTGAAGTTAGAAGAAACAATAAAGGGAATAAATATCGTACTGCTGCTGCGTTGTGCATGGCATTGTTTATCATACACTCTCCTATGAGAATATGTATTTTATTCTTATATTTCTCTAAAGCCAAAGGCTTCAGCTAATTGGTGAGTTCCACCGGACGGGACAACAAATGGCACTCGGTAGAGACCGAGAGGGAAATGCTCTTCCTCCTCCGAGGATTTGTGAAATGAGGCGAATAGTTATGCCCTAAATCCTTATGGACTAGGGACTCGGGAGGAGGGACATCCTCTTCTCGGGTATTTGCTGCTAGTGGAGATGATATGGCAGTTGTTGGTGGCGAAGGCATGGTTGGCGGTAAAGAAGATGAAGCTGATGGCGTTGTGGGATGAGAAACAGCCACGACAAAAGCAATGCTAGTTATTGGTTGCTCATCAACCAAATGCAAGAAAGACCGGTACCGAGACTCAAGTACCGGGAGCAATGACTGAGATTCAGAAGTGAGAGTTGGCATTTTCCACTATATCATACTCTCCCCAGAGCTCTTGGACGTCATCCTCGATTGGTGTAACTAGCTCAACATATTGAGCATTCTGTTGAGCTGATAAAGGTTGTCATCTTCTATGTAGAGAAGCCCCTTCATCATTGGCTCCCCCATCATCATCGATCACCACAGTATCTGCGGCTAGCTCAGAACGGTGCTCTTCACCTTTTTATTTTTACCCTTGGCCGTAGAGGAACGTCTCCTTTTTTGTTGCTTGCTCTCCGGCCAGGAACTTCGAGATTAAATGCCTACACCAGAAACAGGTCCGATGACGCTTGTTTGGGAAAAGGTCCCCTGCATTAGCCTCGATGCATCTGCGGCATCAACCAAAATATCTTCCTCGGGGACAATAATAGAGCCATGCGGAAGACCTGAATTCAACAAATGAGAAGTTAGCCAGTTTTCTTATATACAAGGTAAAAACAAAATTAGTTCGAAAATCAACTTACCTTGATTTTCGGCCTTTCCCCCCGTATTTGAGGGTCGGTTCTTTCCACCACGAATCTCAGGCGTAGTAATATCAAAATCATCTAGGCCCAATGGTCCAAGCCTTCAACTATTAGTGGTATCAATGAAAAAAGAAGGATCAATGATATCATGAAACAATTTTTAAATCAGAGAAAAGACAGATCTAGAACATACATGTACAATTCCATGATTCAGGAAAGGATGAAGTTGCAGTCGGGATGATATCCCAGTGGCAACTATAATGAACTGTACCATCTGTCGATACCCCCCTTTTTCCCCCTTCCTTTAAAAAGAAAGAAATCGGGTTTAAGACATTATGGACAAAACAACTCTTATTCCCTTTTGAGGAATCGGGTTATAGAATTTGAAGAGTCGCCACCTAATGATTATAGTGCATTAGGACACTTTAAAGAGAAGAAGC
>MU693042.1:0-15952 GCA_026770625.1 Nicotiana glauca
ACTTACCGCAACTTCTGATACAGCCAAATAGATGAGTAGCTTTTCTCCCTCCTTTGGTTTTGCTAACAACGGTGGATTTGAAAAATAAGCTTTCAAATTTCTGAGAGCCTGTTGACAATCTTCGTTCCATTGAAAATGATCTTATTTTTTGAGTGCAGAGAAAAATTTAAAGCACTTCTCTGAAGATTTGGAAATAAATCTTCCCAAAGCCGCAATTCTTCCTGTTAATCTTTGAACCTCTTTCTTACTCGTAAGAATATCAGAAATTTCTTATAATGCTTTGATCTGAGAAGGATTCACTTCAATGCCACGGTTAGAAACAAGAAAACCCAAAAATTTACCTGAGGCAACTCCGAATGCGCATTTTTCTGGGTTGAGTTTCATATTAAATTTTTGTGAAATTTCAAATATAACAGATAAATGAGAAATATGATCATTAGAATGCTGGGTCATAACGAGCATATCATCTATATACACCTCCATAGTTTTTCCTAAATGTTCTTGGAACATTTTGGTGACAAACCTTTGATAGGTTGCTCCAGCATTCTTGAAACCAAAGGGCATTACTTTATAATAGTAAGTCCCCCTGTCTGTGATGAAAGAAGTTTTTTCTTCATCACTGGGGTCCATTTTTATTTGTTTGTACCCCGAATATGCATCTAAGAAACTTAAAAGTTCATGCCCTATAGTTGCATCAATTAACTGATCTATATGAGGTAGAGGGAAGGAATCTTTTGGGTAGGCTTTGTTAAGATCAGTATAATCTACACAAACCCGCCACTTACCATTTTTCTTAGGTATGACAACCGTGTTAGCCAACCAGTAGGGATACTTTACCTCACGGATTGACCCAATTTTTAATAGCTTTTGGACCTCCTCTTGAATCACCTGGTTTTTGAAAACTCCTTACTTTCTTTTCTTTTGTTTTACGGGTGTGCAAGATGGGTCTTCATTTAGTTTGTGAGTCATCACATCCGGTGGTATTCCTGTCATATCAGCATGGGACCAAGCAAAACAATCCACGTTAGCTTTTAAGAATTTAATCAACATACCTCGCGTATCTGAGCTTAAGTTGGCTCCCACATAAACCTTTCGTTCAGGCCATTTTTCAAATAGTATCACAGGCTCGAGCTCCTCAATTATTGTTTTGATGTTTTCATTCTCTTCAGGTTCTTGAATCATATCAGGTCTCGAGTCTAAATCTTTCTTTCCTTGTTCAGTTGTGGTTTGGTCTATGTCTTTTTCAACTTTATTTACAACACTCGTATCTGCTACAATATTAATACTTCTAGCTGTATGTTGTTCCCCACGAATTTGACAGATTCCCCATGGTGATGGGAATTTCATAACTTGATGTAGAGTTGACGGGACAGCGTCCATATCATGAATCCACGGTCTCCCCATGATTATATTATATGCCATCTCCATATCTACTACCTGAAATTTGGTATCTTTCACAACACCCTCTGCAAAAGTTGTTAGAATTACCTCTCCTTTAGTTACTACACTGAAATTATCGAATCCTGATAGAGTATGCATCTTTGGAATCATCTTATCCTCCGCTTGCATTTCTCGTAGCACCCTTAATAGGATGATATTTGCAGAACTTCCTGGATCAATCAAAACTCGCTTTACATTAGTATCATGTACAAGTAAAGATATTACCAGTGCATTGTTGTGGGAGTGATCACTCCTTCTGTGTCTGCATCATCGAAAGTGATACTTTCATCCTCTAAGGTTTGTCGCACTCATTTCCCGTGCGTGATTGTAACTTTGGAAACTTTATTTGAAGATGTATATGTTACCCCATAAATATCTTCTCCTCCACTTATAACATTCACGGTTCTCTTGGGTGATGGGGGCTTTGGTGGTTCTTGCCTGTTTTTCATGTAGGCTTGCTTACCTTTCTCACTAAATAACTCAATGATATAACCTTGTTTCAATAGATGGTCCACTTCACTCTGTAAGAATCTACATTCTGAAGTCTTATGCTCGTGATCATTATGAAATTCGCACCAATGATCTGGATTGCGTTTGTTTGGATTTGACCGCATCTTCTTCGGCCACTATACCTTATCTCCCATACTCCTTAAAACAGCTACGAGCTCGGAGTTGGTGACATTAAAATTATATCCACCAAATCTTGCCTTAAAATTCCCATCATCATCTCGTGACTCCTGTCTGTTTCGATCATTCCTGAATCTTGATGAAGAACCAGATTCCCTATTTCTTGATGATTTTTTATCATACCGTTGATTTTCCTGTTTTGATCATGAATCTTTTCTTGCAGGACCCATATAAGGATCGTACCTGTTTTTACCTGATCTTTCTTCGATTTCGGATCTCCTGGAACTGCTTCTTTCTTCATGTTAAAATCGAGGAACGGTATCTTCTTCAATTCGCAACTTTGTACTATACCTATTATAAACATCATTTCACGTGGTTGTAGGGAACTCTCAAAGGCTTTCTTTAAGTCTTCTCGTGGCTTCAGAACTTTTATCATTCAAATTGCTTGCAAAAGCTATTGCAGCCCAATTATCTGGTACACGGGGTAAAGTCATTCGTTCGTGTTGAAACCTATCAACAAAATCTCTGAGCAACTCTGTGTCCCCTTGTTTGATTTTAAAGATGTCCTCCATTCTTTTCTCAACCTTTTGTGCTCCTGAGTGCGCCTTAATGAAAGAATCTGCAAGCTCAGCAAAAGAGTTTATAGAGTTTTCAGGCAAAAGAGAATACCAGGTTAGTGCACCCTTGGTGAGTGTTTCTCCAAATTTCTTGACCAACACGGACTCAATCTCCTGCTTGGTTAAATCATTTCCTTTGACTCCTGTAGTAAATGCCGTCACATGGTCACGTGGGTCGGTTGTGTCATCATATTTTGAAATGTCAGGCATTTTGAACTTTTTAGGGATTGGAAGGGGAGCAGCACTCGGTTTCCAAGGTTGTTGTGAGTATTTATCCGCATCTATTCCTTTGATTATTGGGGGAACACCAGGTATTTGCTCGATGCGCTCGCTTTGTTCTTTGAGCTGTGTTTGCAAAGTTAGTACCAAATTTTGTAAATAAGAATTATTTGTATTACCTGGATCCACTTCTCGTGGTTCACTGGGGGTTCCTTCGTTTGTGTTAACAAGGCCAGAACGAGGATTCTCCAGTGTATTGTTATTAGGTGAAGGTGTGGGCGGCGCAACAGGTAACCGGCTAACTAGCGCTTGAAGAGCTTGGCTAACCCGTGCATCAATTATTCTTTGCAGAGCTTCCTCTGGTCCCTCAAAATGTTCTGATTGCTCTTGCTCATCAGCATGTGATTCTGGTGCAGGAGTACCTTCACGAGATTGACGTGGAGAAGTTTGAGGGGAAGGAACTATGTTAATGTTGTGCAAATCCCCTTGACTCTGATGGATTTGATTTTCATCAGCATTGTTGTTATTGTTGTTATTGTTGTTGCTTGTCATGGTGATAACACTTAGTAGAATGCAATTTAAAAAGAAATAGATTATCAGATTTCCGGTAACGGAACCAATTTGTTTAACCAAAAAATAATATTTTGGTCAAAGCTAGAATGTAAGATGAAAAATCGGGTTACTGATAATCAAGAGACCAAAAAAGAATAATAGGCTTTCTGAGAATAAGAATAAAGCAGTAAACAAGTTTGAATTTCAGTATGATGTCAATGATTTTTTCGTGTCTATTTAACTTCCTCTTCCCGTATCTGTCATCTCCCGTGTCTTTTTCTCAATTATTACGCTTTGACCATTTGACCAGTCCACGTGTCATGCCATGTCATTTTCAATATAAATTCAACTTTTTTTCCAATGCAATCAGGAAGCTAAAAAATTTACAGTATCAAGTGATTCAAAAATTAAGCTCGAATAATTTTTATGACAAGTGTGTATTAATAACCTAAAAATAAAGTAAGTTATAACCTTTTACATGTAAAAGTTATGATCTCCAAAAGATATGCTAAAGTAGAAAGACAAATGGAGTGATGAGAGATTTTTTTTCTTTTCCAACCATATGCTTGCTGACGAGCTTCGTCCCAATGTGGTCCAATTTTTATTGCGAATTTCACGACTAGGAAGAGTTTAGTGCACCAAATTGCTTCAAATAACTAGCTAGGGATCCATGTTCAATGGCCAAAAGTACCAATACATGCGAAGTCGAATAAATTTGAACATTTGTAGTTCTAAATTCTAGAATATCGAGATCATGTGTTAAAAACCAAGATTTAAATTCGATTACTATACATATTTAATCGTTTTTTAAATACAAATAAAGATTTTGGATTAAAGCTAATGCATTCGCTGAACTCATACATTATACCTTCTAACTCCGTCCCTGCAAATACTCCTCCCTGTATCCCTCTTTGATGTTTACACAAAACTATAGTATTACTTTATCATAATTATTGATTAATCATGATTATGTATGAACTCTATGTCTAAACGAATATTATAGTTGATGTATTTATTAACTTAGTATAAATTAAGCAGATGTTGCAAATAAGTTTTTACCGTAATTGTTATTTGTGGCTTGAATTATTTTCTTATATTTTTAGGAAACTCATAGTCCCTGTAGGTTTAGGGAAACCCATTGTCCTAATAGATTTGAGAAAGGAAAACCTATAGTCCTTGTCAAATTGAGAAACCTTTCTTATATATATTTGGGATCTTTTGGGATCTATATATAGGGGTTGTAGTTGGGGATTTTATAGATTGTATTGTGCTTTTCTTTTCATTCATAGTGGAAAATTCTCTCTGCCTATGCCCCGAGGATTAGGCTTAGCCGAACCTCGTTAAATGTTAATTTTTCTTCTCTATTTGATTTGTGTGTGATTGTGTGCTAGTTAACTCGCAATATTCCGCAACAGTAATCTTAATAGCCCCTTGTCGAGGAATCTCCGTAAAACATGTAATCAAGAAGGTTAAAGATACCCTACTCGTTTGATTTAATTACGCCAATTTCACCGGCTTTTCTCTCTTTATAACATTCTCCATTTGCCTCTCTTTTTTTCCTCGTCCCAGCCAAAGCTCCTTTACTCTCTCTTTTCTTAACTCTCACTAACCCCACCTCATAATCCCTTTCCACCTTTGAGAAAAAAATACATGGCCATCTTCTCTTTTTCTCTCCTTTTCCTCCTGTCCTATCTTCTCTTAATTCCTCCCCATTTTGCCTCTTCCACCTTACAAAATCCTCAATCTGTTGTTGATCAAGTACATAGGTACATTTTGCATGTCTCACATATCACTCTATTCTTAGCTTATTATTATGTTTGTTGGTGGTACATTATATATATGCTCAACGAGATTTCACATTTTATTTTTAAAATTTTTCCTTTCTTTGCAGGAGTATAAACAATGCTTCAAGGAGGAACTTGGGTTATCTGTCTTGTGGCACGGGAAACCCTATAGATGACTGCTGGCGTTGTGATCCCAACTGGGAAAAGAACCGCCAAAGGCTAGCTGAATGTGCTATTGGCTTTGGCAAGAATGCCATTGGCGGCAAAGATGGCAAGATTTACGTGGTCACTGATTCCGGCAATGACGATCCTGTTAACCCTAAACCGGGCACTCTCCGATATGCTGTCATTCAAAACGAGCCATTATGGATCATTTTTGCTAGGGATATGGTTATCCAACTGAAAGAAGAACTTATCATGAACTCATTCAAGACTATTGATGGAAGAGGAGCTAGCGTTCACATTGCAGGTATTCATAGGCAGATGATATAGCTTATATATTTAATGAGTTCAACTGAATAATTACTGCTAAGGTTTTAACAAATGTTAAATTTTATACCTATAATTTCAAAGAGTACGTAAGAAAAACGTTAAAGGTTAACTTATTAATTTAAATTTTGAATTCGTCGTTGCAGGTGGACCATGCATAACAATACAATACGTGACCAATATTATCATCCATGGAATTCACATACATGATTGTAAGCAAGGTGGGAATACTATGGTGAGGAGCTCTCCACAGCATTATGGGTGGAGGACAATATCAGATGGTGATGGAGTATCCATTTTTGGGGGGAGTCATATTTGGGTAGACCATTGTTCCTTATCAAATTGCAAAGATGGTTTGATTGATGCTATTATGGGGTCCACTGCAATTACCATTTCTAACAATTACATGACTCACCATGATAAAGTTATGTTGTTGGGACACAGTGATTCCCATGTCCAAGACAAGAACATGCAAGTAACAGTTGCCTTCAATCACTTTGGAGAAGGCCTTGTCCAAAGAATGCCAAGGTAAATTTATAAAAAGAAAAAGCTACTATACTTTATATTTTAATGAAAATTGTTGTTTTTTTGAATCATGTAGATGTAGACATGGTTACTTCCATGTGGTGAACAATGACTATACTCACTGGGAAATGTATGCTATTGGTGGGAGTGCTAATCCCACCATCAATAGCCAGGGCAACAGATTCCTTGCTCCTGATATCAGATTTAGCAAAGAGGTAATTAACTTTCAATTTTAGCAATTAAAGTCTTGCTTTTGGGTATATTATTGTTTACAACTAGAGGCGGGAAAATGGTTTAAAAAATATATGATTATCTATCTATATTATTCATTAAAAATTAGGTTAGATAATGAACTTTTTAAAAAACGGGTTGAATATGAATAAGAATCATATTATTCATTTAGAAAATGGTTAACCAAATGGATAACCAATGATAACTAATGTGTTTAACTTTTATATTTGTAAAGCCTCAAATTGGAGAGACTAAGAATTCTCGAATAAGTTATCATATTCAAGAAGCTATGGATAATATGAATATCCATGTTATCCGCCATATAACACATTTTATATTAGTCTCAAATACATACTGGGTCGAATAATTTATCCGATTTTTTTTTAAATTACCATTTTCGACCCGCTCATATCCGACCCGCCACCCCTATTCACAACATAACAATTTATGTACTATTGTTCTCTGTATAAACAATTTCTGCATTATAGTCTTTGCACATCAAACGACCCCTAAAGTTATAAAATTGTTGGAACTATATATATAGGTTACGAAGCATGAGGATGCACCAGAAAGCGAGTGGAAGAAATGGAATTGGAGAACAGATGGGGATCTAATGTTAAATGGTGCATATTTCATTCAATCAGGAGCAGCAGCCTCTTCAAGCTATGCCAAGGCTTCAAGTTTGAGTGCTAAACCCTCTTCCCTAATAACCTCCATTGTTTCCGGTGCCGGCGCCCTTACTTGCCGGAAAGGTTCCCGTTGCTGATTGGAGTATTATTTCCTAACATCACAAGAAAATTAACTTATATTCTGGTCTTCTTTTCCTAAAATGTAGATTTAAGAAAAAGGGTGTATTGAAGGAAATTATGAAGTGAGGGTAGGAAAAATGGGATTGAGGCAAGAAACATTATGTTGTCTTTTCTGTTTCTTTTTTTCTCTTTCACCCTTTTTGACTTGGTTACTAAATACAACCTCTGCCGGCTATTCTTAGCTACTGGGACTAATTGATCCCCTTCTAACGAATGCACGTCTACAAGTGTTGATTTACTTCAATACAATTAAATGAATTATATTCCATCTACATCAATTTATATGTTATACTTTGCTTTTTTCTTGTATGTCATGTATTAAAAACAGAGAAGGCCAAATATATCTCTATACTATGAGAAAATATTTAAATGTATCCCTCGTTATATTTTGAGTTCAAATAATATATCCCTGTCGTCATACTATTGGTTAAAATATACCTATTTTTCGTTAAGTTTGTCCAAAGTGGATGTCCAATTCTGCGTGACACTGACATTTTGATGAGGTGGATGCCACATGGCTTGCCATCTCAGCGCCCCCAATTCATTTTACCTCTCCCTTCTATTTTTTTTCCACCACCAAAATTTTCTTCTCTCCCACTATTGTCACCATTACCGCTACCATAAAAAATATAATATTTCAAATTTTAATCTTTTATATATGAATTAGGGGTGCTAGGTGGCATACGATGTGACATCCACCTCATCAAATATCAGTGTCATGTAGGATTGAATGTCCACCTAGGACAAACTTAACAGAAGAGGTGTAGATTTGAACCAATATAGTATTACGACAGGAGTATATTTAGACCCAAAGTATAACGAAGGCTATATTTAAACCTTTTCTTATAGTACAGGTTATATTTGACCCTTTGTTGTATTAAATTAAAAATGTTACTTTTTATATTTGATAACTGTTTAACTCCAACATTTCACATGGCATATTTAATATCAAAAGATTTAGTATAATTTGATATATTACACGCATTTTTAATTTAATATAACATGATTAAGAGTATTCGTTATTTTTCTTAAACTCCACATTCAATCAAATTAAGACATAATTAAAACTTAGGGAGTGCCATATTTGAATCTTCTGAATGCCTTCTCTCTCATTGTTTATTAAGTTGCATTGACAATTAGCTATACACAAAAATGGTCCAAAAGACAACAGCTAGATAACAGTGGGATAGAAGACAAAAGGTAAAGATTCAAAGCATTATCAACCAAAACCATACACAATAGGTAAATATACTTGAAAGCGCAAGTTCAACTACCCAAAATTCAAGTCAATGAACATTCTATTTGAGGAGGAACCCAAGGACGTTCGTTATTGTGTTTTATGTGTACCATTTTAACTCCATTCAAATTGGAATTTGAATCTGATACTGATTTTATCTATGATGCTTCATGCCAAGAATTGCAGACCATATTGTCTTTAGTAAGTCCTTATGCATCACAAAAAAAGAAGAAGACGTTTTAACCTTTTCAATAGTGCCCTTCAACCAATAGAATAAACCAGTCCCAACTCTCCTATATTCAATTGAAAAAGGAATCAGTCAAAAGAAAAGGGATATATTGTAGTAAAAAGTTACCCACACATTCTTATCAATTTGGCATCGTAATTGTAAAAGACATATAGTATTCGATCAACCATTTTTATACAACTGTTCATGCAGTGGTCAAATTTTGACCTTCTTTTAGTAAAGATCATGTGGGGGTACTGGAATACTAAATTGCTTAAGATGGCATGTTGAAAATGTCATTTAGTAACAACAATAGCTTGTTACTAGAACTTACAATACTTAGAATCTAGAGATGCTATATAATTTGAAATCTCTAGCTTATATACATTTTTAGTCAAACAACTCATCAACAATTTTTGTATAATTGATCACTCAGTTATTCAAGGTATTAGATAAAAGAAATACATTTTTTGAAGTTTTTTCCTTCTTTACATATGTTAACTTTCATTTCAAACTTTCCATTGACTTGAAGTTTTGTTGTAATGGGATCACAGTGAAAAAACGCACATGCATTGAGTATATATATCGAGAAATTGGCAACTTTAAAAAGGTAGGATTATCACTCATAGAAGAAAACGTTCAAGAGAAAGATTTAAGTTGCACACGTAATTGATAATGTATTGCATTCTTTTACAATTAATTTTGTTGAATTTTAACCTTTATAGTGAGAAAGTTATACAACCATTTCCAAAATTTCATTTTTTGGTTTTTTATCCCTTCCTTAATTGAAGGCGAAGCAACTATGGTCAAAGATAATTACAGCAGTTTGCTTTACTTATAGCCTTAGAATGTGTATCTAGACCAATATGATTAAACCATGTGAAGACAATCACAAAGAAAAGAAAGGTGTATGTTGACCTAACTGGAATTTCAACTAGTGATGAGAAGCCATTACGATACTTTTAGGAAGTGACGTTATAATTTCTCAATGTTCGAAATTTTTACCTGAATGACCTGAATAGATGATACATATCTTAACATACTATTTTTATCACTAAAATATAGTCCGGTAATATATACTTCCCGTCTTATATTATGTGTCGTGTTTTTCTTTTACACGTCCCTTAAGAAATATTAATTAAGGAAGAGATTTGACCATTCTATCCTTATTTATGTCATAAGATATCAACTCTAATTTATTCTATTTTTGTGTTATCTCTATCTTCAAGAATAATTTACTAAGAGTTAAAAAAGAAAAAAATAATTAGTTTTGTTTTGAACTTCTAAAATGACAAATAATTTGAGATAATTATTTTTAATAACCACGACGGTTAATATAAGACAGAAGAAGCATATTCTTAATTACTAAGTTTATCCTTCAATCATAATAAATTAGTATAATTTGTAATAAGTATCGGACATGAATGTTTTTGCGATAGTGTGAATAAATGATGAGGGAATATTAGGGTAATAAAATAGGAAAAGGTAAATATCTTCTGTCTTACTTGTTTGCATAAAAAATTACAAGCTACATATATCGTCTTTTGAAACAAAGAATTTTTAAAATGCAAAAGAATTATTTTCTTGTGTGGGTGAGGGTGGTTATAGGTGCAATTTTCGGAATACTTTTGACAAACTAAAACTTGAAAATATTGGATGTTGACAAAATAATATCACACTTTTAACCAAATAGTTTGACAATTTGATAGACACGTCGGTATAAATATTCGAGCTGTATGAACCGGTGAAACGTTAAACCAATAAATGGCTTAAATAAAAGGAATTTTTTACATTCCTATACCATATATGAAACTATATTACCCTTAATATTGAATATTTGATTTAATTACCTTTATTATACCTAATTATCAATTCTATACCATAAGATGTTTTAGCTGTATATTAATTGTACCATATTTCACTCCTTAATTTATGGAACCGTATATACCTCTATATCCCCACCCCCCCACATTTCTCTCTCCTAAATCCACACCCTCACACACGTTTCACAGCACACCCACGATTCAAACCATTATTCCCTCTGCTAAAACAAGAAAAACAAAGGTAACCCTCTACCATTAACGTCCAAAATCAAAGTTTTTTTTTCTTCTACAAAATAGTCAAAATTGAAGTCAAATCTTCAAAATCATACACACATTTACCTTCAACTTCAATTTTCTCAATGAATAAGAACAAAGCTTCAAAGCACAGCCCTAAAAAAATTCTAGAAGCTGATATACCTTCTTTCGATTTGGGTGTATTGTCACCACATTTACCCAAAAAAACAAGGGAAATCTGAACATGTAGTTGTAAATATGAAGCAAAGCGTTTCTCCGTATCAAATCAGGGCTGAAGCTAGAACTAAACAAAAATATGATTTCGATGCTGGAGAATCTTCGAGGATAATCAAACAAGCGGATAGGAAACGTAAAGAGATAGTGTTCGAAGATGTGCCTATCAGTAAACATGGAAAGAAAGATAAGGTGGCTCCCAGTTCAAAAACTCACAAAAAGGAGAAAAATTCAAAAAAAGCCCCTAGTGTTAAATCTCCTAAAGACGTTCGAAAACACTCATTGGTGAAGGTAAGATTTTAGTCATTTCTTCATATATTATTTCGCTTGTTTTAGTTGTTAAAAATCTACATAATCTGTATTTTTTTTTTTTTTTTGCTTTCTATATTTTTGTAGAAATATTGTATATAAAATGCAAATGTATCTATTTTTTTAATCAATGAATTAATGTGAGATTATTTATCTTAATTTTGAAGATTAATTGTAGACTTGTTTGTGAGCACGTGATTTTTGCCTCACATGAATTACTCCCACAAAATCAAATAAAAAATTATCTGTTTCTATTGTGTGCAATTTGGTGAATTTTCGTGATATTTTTGTTATTATTTACATTTGTCTGTGCCTGTATAATTTATTTAATTAATAAAAAGTACAAAAATATGTTGTATTTTTGCATTTAGGATTTGATTTCACATTTTTAGAGTAATTAAGAAAATTGTTGTTTTACAAAAAAGGAAAAAATTCACAAAAAATAATGTATTTTGCATTTTTAGTATTTAATGTCAAATTTTGTGTTTTTTTTATTTGGTATTTAATTATGTTTATGATAATTACTACTTAGAGTTAATTAGTATTTTAGGACAATTTGGTCAAGGATTAATTTAGGTTTGTATTTTTATTTTAATTAGAATTTTAGGAAATAAAAGAAAAGGAAAAGAATTGGAGGAAGTCGGAATTGGGCTAAAATTCCCCAAGCCCAAACAAAACCCACCCCTTACCCGACTCAAACCCGTCCCAGTCCAGTCCGTCTCCCACTTAACCAAACAATGCTGTTTAAACGACCTTTGATCTGAGCCGTTGAGTCGATTCGATCTAACGGCCAAAATCCCACCCCGTTACCCGTTTATCTACCCGACCCGTTCCCTTACCCGATCCACCCCCATTAGCTCTAAAATGACCCCGTTTTGTCCCCTTATTTAATCTGGACCGTTGGTTCCCCTTGATCCAACGGTCCACATTAATTCCTTCATTTTGATATACCCAACCCTATCAGACCCCTACCCCCTCAGAAGCCCCCCATCTCGTCTCTTCAAAGACCAAATCCCCCACCACAAACCCCCGCTGATCGCCCACCGGAAATCGCCCATGGCGGCGGTCAGCTGTCAATCAATGCCAAAATTACACCCCGAACTCCCCTCCACCTCCTCTTTCCAAACTCCCAATCACCTTTCTTCAAACCTGGACCAAATTCCTCAAATATCCGATCTAAACCATGAACCCTAGCGCTGCCACAAGATTCCCTGGTGGCGGCGCCGCCTCAGACCAGTCCCAAACTAACACCATACAACCACCAAGACCCTCTCTTTCCAAATCCACAATCCTTCTCAAATCACCCCACAACCTCCCGAATTTCAAATCTTAAGTCCGAGGTCCAAAAGTCAGACATAGACTCGAGGCTTGTTGATCATCCCAGGGTCATTTTCGTCGCTAAATGGTGTTGATCACTTGTTCTAGAAGAGAATAAGTGACTAATATAATTTGGCGATGGAATCGAAAAAAATTCGAGTGCCAAACGAACCAATAGAATTGGTAAGTTCCCAGTGCTATTTCTTTTGTTTTGTTGATTATTTCACTTCTGCCTCATCTTCTTCTTTTCTTCAAGATATTTAGTTAAAGATTTGAATTAGATTTTATCAGAAATTGTTAATTGTTCGATTGATTTTAGCTCATGTTTACTGAATGTTGTTAGTAAGTCTTGTGAATAGACTTAAAAACGTTGCTCGTTTTTTGATTTTGTTAAAAAAAAATACTGGACTTGTATTAGGTTAATTTTTAGAGTTTGAATATCCTTGGTTGAATGACGGCTGAATGACTCGAATTGGATTTGAATTAGGACCCGTTAACTTGGGTCAATTGGACCCAGGTTCTGCCTGGGCTCAAAGGTTAATTCATAGGGCTTTAAAGGGTTGTTTGGGAGATTTGAATTTTTAGTAATTAACTTAGTGGGCTACTAACAATGAAGTGGTGCACTAACTGATTAAAATATAAGCACTATGTTAGTGGTTAGTTAAAAAATGAGAAGTGGACTAGTAATGGAAAGAACACTAACTAAAATGCCTACTAAAGGTGCCTGGAATTGAGGATAAAGAGATGGTCTGAAGTTTATAAAAGGATAAACCTTAGACACTCACACAGGACAGACTTTTAAGCAATAGAGGGAGGAAAAGATTCTAAAAAAATAGAGGGATACATTGATGGATACACTCCGAGGACACACGGATAAACACACAAGAATAGAGGAAAACTCTAAAATTCTGAAAACACTGGAAAGAATAGAGAGAAATTATTGTTCCATTGAAGTCCTTCCCTAAATTTTTTTCATTTTCAATTTGCTGAAGTCATTCCTGATTCATTTTAGTGTGAAAATGGATTGAATTTAGTTGTTTTAAGTTGGGATTGAAATCAGTTGAATTACTACTAGTTTGAAACTGTTTTATGGACTGGCTGAGAATCATTTGGTTTAAAACTGGTTCACTGGCTGTTTCCTGTTGTGGATCTTTGTTACTGCTGCTGTTACTGATCTTTTATTCCTGTGATTCCTTCTTGATTTCCAGGTATATTTCTGGCCTATGTATTTTGTGTAATTCAAATGAAACATGAAGGAATACAAGCCATATTCAACTTAGAGTTTTCTTTACTTTTCTGATGTCTCAATACTATGTAGTAGCTGTATAAAGACAAATGTTATCTAGGTTAATGTTTGCATATCATAAGTCTAGTTTATCTACTTCTTGGTAGTGAGAATGATGTAATTAGTTTGGAGTTTTATGTTGTATATATAATCTAACTTAGGCGGGAGTCCTTGCATGAACTATCGGTGATACTAAAATTAGGCATGGATGTCAGTAGCATTCAAGATTTTTGTGTAATAGCCTCTTGGTAATACTAGGATTTGTCAGTTTTGATTTTCAAATGTACAGGGGTCAATTTGTTTTACATAGTTCAGGCTCTTTAAGCTTGAAATTCAAAGTAAATTTTGATTGATTGTATAAGCATGTGTTTGAAAGTTAAGGTTATTAAGTTTTTATTTCCTCTGTTGGTAAAGTATCATTTGGGGATGGCTAAAAGTGAAAGAGGAGCACTAATCTAAATCTGCCTATAATTTTAAGTTGATTTGGATAGCGGTTACATAATTGAGTCTGCAGTAAGGTCAAACATATTTAGTTATATTTTAGTATTAAATTTTAATAAGGTATGGATTATATAGCCTATTTTGATTGAGTGATTGTTAGGTATTTGTGTTTATTTCGAAGGTTCCTTTCAAAAAATCTTAATGGTTCGAATATAAGAGGTTCTGATTTTTGCATCTTGTGTCTCAATCAGCTTATGTTATTCTTGTTTATGTCAATTGGGGTAGTTTTGCATCAGCCCGAATTCGATATTGAGGCTGGGTCGACAGTTTCGCTCTTTAAATGTGCCAAGTTATTTAAGCTTTGGAGTGTAAATTATTTTGCAAAAAGAGGGACTTGCATATTAATCTCATTTGGTTTTTAATCTAAATCAATTAATGTTAACATGTAACTTGGACAATTAATTTGCTTTAAATAGTTGAGGTGAGCCACATCGCTTAGTTCGTAACAACTTATGGCCCTCATGAGTTAAGTTAGCAACTTAGTTAGAATAATTTGAGGAGCACTATACTAGACAAAAGTGATAATTGCGTGGCCCTCGTGTATATTAGCTTTAGTTCAACCTTAGAATTCGAGGCACGCAATTTAGCAAATTCTGTGGCCCTCGCAAAAGTGCAAGCGCGCAGTTGCTTTAGGCACGTATTTAAATAATATTACCTTTCTAAACTCGGGTGCACATTTATATGACCCAAATCCAAATCTCAATAATGTTAAAATATGTCGAAGTGTGCAGGTGTATTTATGTGATGCGGTGCAAGACATGTTTTAGCAGCGTTGCAATTTTTCTTAAAAATAATTAAATAAAGTGGTTGAAAAGTTAAAATGCACATATGTTTAAACATGTATAAAAAATCAGGAAATAGGCCATTTATAACAGTTGAGCGACCGTGCTAGAACCACGGAACTCGGGAATGCTTAACACCTTCTCCCGGGTTAACAAAATTCCTTACCCGAATTTTCAGTTCGCGGACTGTAATATAGAGTCAACCTTTTCCTCGATTCGAGATTTGAACCGTTGACTTAGGACACCATAAATCTCCCAAGTGGCGATTCTGAATCTTTAAAATAATAAATCCCGTTTCTATTATCCTTTAATTGGAAAACTCCCTTTATTATACTTCTTTCCGGGGTTGTAGCAGGAAAAAGGAGGTGTGACAGCTCTGGAGACTCTGCTGGGGACAAGAACCCAGAACTTCGGTTCAGGGCTCGAGAATTCGAGCTTGGAATAATTGTTGTATTTGGTTTTGTTTATTATTAGATATTTTTACATGTTGGGCTTAATGTGCAAAAGTTTCTTTTACCGCTTTGATATTATTTGAACTGTATATATAAACTTCTACGAAACCCCTCTTTTCTCCCTCCTGAGGAGTGCACACTGGTCGTGACTTCTTTCTGTTAGTGTTATATCCCAAATAGAACGAGGTTTGGACAAGTTGCAAATCCGGATGATCTTTTGGTTATCGGTATGCAGCCCCCCCCCCCCCCCCCCCCCCCC
>MU693042.1:16284-71841 GCA_026770625.1 Nicotiana glauca
TTTAAACCTAGTATAACAAAGCCTCATGCCGGATCCCTAGAAGAAAAGTTTGTTTGCATCATCTGCATTTTGACTTTGGAGACTCAACACAGGGGTTGGGTCTGTCAAGGACAGGTGCACCTAAAATGAAAAAGACCATCCTTATGCATCTTACGCGCTATTTGTGCATTTATTTACTTCGGACTTGCATGCTGACCGGCTTTTGAATATTGGGAAAAATTAAAAAAAACAAGAAAAAAAGGGGGAAGAAGAGATAAATAACGATGTAGAGGGTTAAGAGAGTTAAGCACCTATTTTAAAAATACCAATGTCCAAATAGTGTCAAAACTTCATCGAATTTTTTTGAAAATGAAAGAAAAAGGAAAAATGTTTTATTTTTTAGTTTATTTTTGTTTGCCAAATAAAATAAAATAAAAAGGGGAAAAGAAAAATAATATTATTTTCAAAAATAACTTGTTCTATTTTCAAATGAAAAAGACAAAAAATGTCTTTCTTTTCAAAAAATAGTTTGTTTTATTTGGCAGAACTACGTAAGTTTGATTCTCACCGGATGTGGGATACGTAGGCAACCCATATCGGGTTCAACTATATATATTTTGAAAAATAAGGGTAAATAAATGTCGTTGTTTTGCCATAAATTAAGGTGATGACATTCTTGTCAAAAATGGCCAAATGTCCCTAAAAGGACGCCGGAAGGCTGTTTTTGCGAGAACAGCCACCTTTGGTCATTTTTCAAGGTTTTGGACGTTTAGCTAGCACAACCTCAAAATCTTCGTTCTCGAAGTGCTGAAAGGCAGTGTTTGCAAAACCAGGTTTTTATTTTTATTTTGAAAAAATGTGTGTTAATTTTAATTTTTTTTTCTTTGAGTCAAATAAGCCTTAATTCTACCTAATTATCCTAAATAAACATGTAGAATGAGCACGAGTCCAAGTCTGCCAAAAACAGTTAGGAACAAGAACCCTTTGGAGTTGCATTTGTAGAGGGAGGATCTGGGAGAATCGGGGCAAGATAAGATCAAACTACATTTGGGAGGTCTCACCGGTTTGTTAAAGATCAGACCTAGATGTGATATCGTAAAAGCTTTGGTTACGTTTTGGGACCCGGCCCGTAACATATTTCACTTCTCAGATTTTAAACTCACCCCAACCTTGGAGGAGATAGCAGGTTATATAGACATCACTAAAGGTTTGAGACACAAATATCTGATCGCTCCAAGAGCCGTTAATTCGCACAAATTTATGGATCTGCCAAAGATAAGTAAAGGAGTCCCGTACTCTGAGTTGGATGGTGGTTTTTCCACTCTATGTTTCATATACCAGAGGTACAGGTATATAGGAGGGTTTAACGATCCAGAAAGTGGGGTTTGTAGTAAAGGGAATTAGACAAAATGGGATTAACATAGGCGTTTCGCCTTCATGGTGGCATTCTTAGGCATTGTGGTGTTCCCCCGGAAGGACAGAAATATTGATTTGAGGGTGTCTGGAGTCGTCAAGGTCCTAATAACTAACACCAAAAGCACTCTTGCCCCTATGATAGTATCCGAGATATACCGAGCTCTCACAGCTTGTAAAGCTGGGGCAGATTTCTTCGAGGGGTGTAATTTGCTATTACAAATGTGGATGATCGAGCACTTGTGTCATTACCCTCAGTATATGAGTTATGGATCTACAGATAAGAGCCGCATTGAAGAGTTCAACACGAGGGTTTCAGGATTCAGATTGCCAGAATGGTTTGGTGACTGGCTATCCCGCCTCCGCGCCATCACTGCGATACAAATAGATTGGACATTAGGTTGGCTTCCTGTTGAGGAAATTGTGTATATGCCCGCCACTGGTCCTTACTTACTCCTAATGGGACTCCGAGGTATTTAGCTTTATGCTCCTTACCGGGTGATGAGACAATTAGGAAGGTTCCAGGTGATACATCCAGATGAAGATCTCAGTATTTATGCAATCGAGGTTAGCACCAACAACCAATTTCATGAAGAAACGGTTCGTTCTATTTGGAACGAGTGCCAGTATTTGACGGCAAGCACTCGAGTGCGTGACCAATCAGGAGGCAAAGTCTCACCCGCCTATCTTACCTGGTACAGAAAGAAGAACATTACAAGGGACGAACCAGAACAGCCAACCAAAAAACCTCACATTCAGGAATTCATTGAGGCATCACAAAAACCATAGGCTTGGTTGGCTAAAGAACACGAGTACGGGGCTACGATAGGAAAACTGGAGAAGCAGGTCATGGATTTGCAGTTTGAGAAAGATTTGCAGGCCGCTGCAGACAAGGGAGAAAAGAAAAAATTGACTCAATAAAATGAGACTCTCAAGGCTCAAATTCGGAAGTTGAAAGTAGCTACCGGAAAGCCAGAAAGAAGTAAGGTTGACCAAAAACTCATAAATGAGCTAAAAAAGAAAGCCCTCGAATGTCAAGAGGACTTGGAAAGATCTGAAGTTAGATTGGCAAGGAACTAGGCCAGATGGACAAGGGGTGCAAAAGAGCGGGCACAACATATGAAGCAAATGAAAAGGGACTATGAGGGAAGCGTCACTATCCTGAAAGGAACAATCGTCTCTCTCGAGGACAGGATATTCAGGCAAGCTAGAGATTTCCGAGCGGATAGGAAACACTACTATGACCTTATGGTGCGATGGAGGAACAAATGCATAAATTTCAAGATCAGATCCCTCATAACTCTCTAGTGCTGGAAACCCGGGATCAACAGATAGGGCGGTTGCTACAGGAAAAGAGTGGGATTAGAGAAGGGGTCGCAAACATCGCACATTACATTACTGCAAAATGCCGAGCGTGCGAGGACATGACCCATACCACCCTTTTTGCGGCAATAATGATATTCGTCCGACAAATAATGAGCGATTTGGAGAGGCTGCAAAAAGATCTTGCACAAAGGCCCGCGGCAAGGCCAAATGATGCCTCGCGGGCCCCAGGGAATTTTGGGGCATTGATGTATTCTTAATCTTTGTTTTGAGTCTGTATCTTTCTTGTTGAAGTTTGTAAGTCTGTCAGTCAGTCCTTTCCAAGTTTTCTTTGTTGTCCTTTTAAAATTTGTAACTTCTTCCAAGTGTTATAATAAGAGCAGTTGTTTTGTGAAAAATATTTTGCTATGTATTTTTTACATCGCCAGAACTACGCACGGTCTGATTCATACGGGGACATGATACATAGGCAATCCACATAATATTCGATCACCACTAAAAGAAGAAAAAGAAAAAAAAGGGGAAAATGAAAACAAATAAAATGAAGGAAAATTTGAGAGGCCCTAAAAAGGGGAACAATTATGAAAGGCCGGAATGACGCACACAACCAAAGCAAATGCATAATAGAAAATGGGTAACTGCCTAGGTGCATTACATCCCAAAGTGCGATTGCATATTTGTTAAACTCTAAAAACTAACAAGTTTATTGTTTCCTAGAGAATTCATGCAGTTAGTTTATCTAGAGCGTACTGGCACATTACCATTATCATACTAGATCAAAGGGACCAATACCAGTGATCATGTCTAGCCCCCGAAAGAGAAAGAAGCGCTGAGGTGGAAGAAGTAGATGTGCAAGCCATGAAAGATGAAATGTACAAGTTAATACAATAAATGGCTGAGATATACCAGGCCTGGACGAAGAGTCAGCCACCACCAACCTATCCTGCCAACCCTACTTTCCTCCCAATACTCGCCCAATCTCCAGAACAGTTTGTTTCGGACTCATCCCCAAATTTTCCCATCTATCAACATCATCAGGGAACTACCTCTAGGACACCACAAGTTCCAAAGACAATTCCATACCCTCCTCCACCAATTACCCCTGTTTTCGTGGCACCTCCACCAGCCGCACTCCACAGGTCTTCCAGCGAGCCTGTATTCCAAACGCAGGACAATCAATATTACCCTCCTGAACCAACTTTCAAAGCACCTGAACCATGTCTTTACCCTCCTCAGCTTGGTATCACAGCAAAAATCGAGAAGCTTCCTAAGAATTTGGAGCAGAAAGAGATGGCCAGGAAGATCAAGAGTTTGGAACAGTCCTTTAGAGATATGAGGGGACTAGGTGGTCAGGTAAGTATAGCTTACAAAGACCTATGTTTATTTCCAAATGTACAACTACCGGCAGGGGTCAAAATGCCCAAATTCGACTTGTACAATGGACATGGAGATCCAGTGGCCCATCTGAGGGGATTTTGCAGTAAACTGAGACGAGCAGGAGGAAGGGATGAATTGTTAATGGCGCACTTCAGTCAGAGCTTGAGTGGCTCAGCGTTAGAATGGTACACCCGTCAAGATCATGGTCGGTGCTACACATGGGACGATCTGGCCCAAGCATTTGCCTGTCACTTTCACTACAACTAGAAATCGTCCCAGATCGTTTGTCTTTAATAAAGATTGCGAAGAAGTCTGGAGAAAGTTTCCGAGAATACGGTTTTTGTTGGAGAGAGCAGGCAGCAAGGGTTTATCCGCCGATGAAAGAGATTGAGATGGTTGATTACTTCCTACAGGCCTTAAAGCCCACTTATTTCGGCCACCTGGTGTCGGCAGTCAGGAAGTCTTTCAATGAAGTGGTAAAAATGGGAGGCATGGTGGAGGAAGGACTGAAGTCCAATAAAATCATGACCTATTCAGCGATCAAGGCGACCACCTAAGCCATCCAAAGAAGCATTGGACGAGTGTTGGGAAGGAAGAAAAAAGAGGATGTTGCGACAATTGAATCAAGAGTGTGGCCCAAGCGCCTGTTGACGCCCCCGTTTTTCTAAGGTGGAAAGCGGGTTTCGGCATTATGGATGAAATGACTCGTCTATTCCCTTTTTGGGGAATTGGGTGATGGATTTTGGAGAGTCGCCACCTAATGATTATAGTGTATTTGGACACTTTAAAAGAAAAGAATAAGATTTTGAAAGAAAACCAGAGTTCAGGTAAGGGCTTGAGATTATCTCGAGGGGAAGGTGTTAGGCACCCTTCAAGATCCACTAGTGTGGTTCTCGGCCATGCTTAATTGTGACTTTAAGAAGAATAGGAATAAACAAGCAAAGTTTGCACATAGGAAGTATAAACAAGTTGAAAATTTTGAAAGAAGAAGGACACAAGTTATTTTAAAAAGAGGAAGCTTAGTTGAAGGAAAAAATTAATCTAAGACAAAACATCAATAAATAAAGAAGGAGAAAGGGGGTCCTAGGTTTAAGTATTATATGGATCACTTTGGTGCAATACCTAGCAATCATTCTCACACGAGATAGTAACGCACCGGTCCTCATATCCATATTCTACCCTTCCCACCCCGTTAAGGTATTTAAACGTGATTAGTCTTGTTTTACTTATTGCATGCTAGTACCTGTCCCAACCAATCAGTCCTGGGGTATTAGGACTTCTAATCCTAAAAGGGGAAGAAAGGGATGGCGGCTTTGCATGGAGTTTCAAAGGATAAAAGTCTAATTCGTCATTCAAAACAAATACCAAGTAAGGAAAAGAACAAGAAGACAAACTAAGGCTCAAAGAAACCCCTTTTAAACATATAACATATAGTTTAGCATGCCTTGCATATACTGGTTTGGTCTTAATTTAAAATTAAGCGGCGGACGGACCAGTTTAACACATAGAATTAAATAAAAGGTCTACATTAGGCAACTTGAATCCAATTGTTAGGATCCGGAGCATTTTACCGAATTATTAATTAAGGACCTAATACGGAAAAGTTTGGAAACAGTAGCAGGAACTTGGGAATTGTAGAAGTTCAGAAAGGTTTCGAAAATTGATGGAACTGTTTAAGGAAATGTACAGTAGAGTTTTTCAGAAGTAGAGTGCTTATAAAGGAAGAGAGAGAGTTTGAAAACTGTTTTGAAAGTAGTTTCATGAATAAAAGTTCAGACAGAGAGTTAGAAAAGTGATTTCAGGGACAGAAAACACGAGTTTAGAAGTCGCAGACAGGTTGGGACGAATCTGTTGAAAAATTGAAAATAGTTGCCAGATTACTGATTATACAACTTAGGCGAACTTTGAGAACCAATAGGAAGGATATCTACTTTGGTTTTTATTTACTCAATGCTATTCTAAACGTTAAGGCATGCGAGCATTGTGTTACCCTATTGTTTGCCTATCTTTTGTGCAATTCTATAGGCATGGTTTCTATATGCTTGAATGAAGAAGAATGCAAGCCTATAGACATGATCTCTAGGTGATTTAAATGTTTTAAAAGCCTATAGGCATGATATCTAAGTGATTCAAAGTGTTAAAATCCTATAGGCATGATATCTAAGTGGTTCAAAGTGTTAAAATCCTATAGGTACGATATCTAAGTGATTCAAAGTGTTAAAATCCTATAGGCATGATATCTACCCTTTAACATATGCAAACAACTAAAACCCCTCCCATACCATTTACTACTATACTCCCCAAGTTCTTTTACAAAGTTATTGTTACAGAGCCAAAAGTAAAAATAAAATAAATTACATCACAGCCCACAGCTAGATCCGAACTGCCTAATGCAATCTCAATATCCAATACATGTGTTTTACCAAATCCGAGTTCAAGATTCCAGGTCCTGCTCTTACTCGGAGTGTTTCAAAGTTCCAAGGAGCTTCAAGAGCCCAGGCAATGCTTACACTCTGAAGAATGAATATTGTAACAGAGTAGTGCAATGTGTGGAATTACCAGCCCTCAGGCATCCAAGTTTAGAGGGAGATCTAGGGTCCTTAAGCATGGCTTACCAAAGGGGGGTAGAACTTAAGAACTAGGAGTAAGTGCAAAGTCAGGGAGGAACCTCAGCAGGAGGTGGTCATACCCAGCGATGGCATAAACTGGCACACCCCTAACCTCTTGCTCAGATTCAAACAAATAAGAGCAGACTCTTATAGAGTCAAAATCAGGTCTGAATGGTGATTAGGATACCAACAGACCCAAATTAAAGCTCAGCACATAGAGGGGAAAGGGAATGGGAAAGCAATTGAGTAAAGACTCAGAACAGTCTTAGTTCTGGATCATAAACAATAATTCAAAGTGCTTCCATGATTCAGGACAATACTCATATACAAAGGGAATAGAGGGAAAGGGTTAAAAGCATAACATAAAGAGGCATAGCATGCTTGAAGATAATCACATAGTGCAGGAAAGCACAAGTAAACACACAAAGAAAGAAAGGGTAGAAGTAGAGAATTTGAACATATAACAAGGGTACTATTTAACTAGGAAAACATACTAGTTGCAAGATTAGAATAGAAGAATAGAAACAGCAAACAAATATCCAGGCAGTCAACATGAACAAACTCAAGAAGCTCCCACAAGTACTTAGGAATTCAGACAGTAGGATGTAAAGATGCAGAATGCTTAGTAGTAGTATAGAAAAATAGAGAGTAGTAATGGTAGTAGTAAAGAATATTTCAAGACAGAGATGTAAATTCTTATTTTATTTTTAGTCAGAATTCAATGATGGAGTGAAGAGAGGAGCATGTATTTATACTTGAAGTTAGGCAGGCAAGCAAGGAAAGAAAATAATCGAGTATCAATCAAAAAACAATCAGTAGAAGGGAATTCCTTTAATCAGGGAGTTCTAATTTGAACAGTAAAGGACTGGAGTTATTTAAGGAAAGGGAATCAAGTAGCATATCATGCACAATATGCAAATATGGGGTAGATTCATAAGGGAAAGTTTAAAACACACGGTTTATGTAAAAGAGGCAAGAAGTAAATCAACTAATACATAGTAAATCAGGGCATCAAAGATACGAAATCAATAATGAACTAAGTTAGAAAATAAGGGGATATGAAGGTTCAGTTTAGACAAGGAAAGAATCAATCAAGTTCACACAATGTCAGTCTGAGATCAGTACCCTAAATCAAAGGTTGTTTGGAGAGGAAAAATCTACATATAAAGAGTGCATGAGTTTTAGAACATGCGAGGCTGGATTCAAAACAGAGAAAAGTGTCATGCAACCAAAATTAGTGAGTAGGGAACTATTAAGTAAGGAGAAACATCGAATGGCATGCAAAAAGTCAGATGAAAGGTCTTGTAAAGCTTAGCCGGAATCAGAATCACATAGAGAAACAAAGAGAGTTCGAAAATTAGGGTTTTTTAAATGAGATTAACCCAGAGAAGAGAAAGAAGACAAAATCACATACAAGTGGGCTGAAAAACTCGACTGAAAACCCCCCAAATTCTAGGGTTTCTGCTATTAATCGAGTATAGAGATGAAAGCAAATAAATCAGGCAAGAATACGTTCAGAAAAACCCACAGGAACTAAAAAAATATTTAACGAAAACATGGTGAAGGAAAATACAGTAAAAGGAATCATAAGGATCGGTAGAAGAAAGCATAGTAGAAGAAAACATGTAGGAATCACAGTAGGAGTACATAGGAGCCATGGTAGAGCAAATACAGTAAAAGAAACATATACGAAACATAGTAGAACAGATAAAATTGAAGAAACCTTAAGTCGGAGAAAATGAACAGTTTTGGAAGCAAAATTTTGAAAGAGATTTAAGAAATTGTTTGAAAAGCTTAAAATAAACATGGATCTAGAGCAGATCTAGAGAAAATAGGAAAACCTCGGGAGGCTAGGGTTTCAGAAGAACCCTAGAAGTGAGAGAGGCCTGGAAAAAGGGTCTGCTCCGAGTCGAATGAGTCAGAGATGGACTCATAGGGCTAAGATATGCCAGAGTTGAGCCGGAGATGGCTGTAACACTCGAATCGGCGGAGATCTGAGCGACGAACTTCAAGCACGAACCTTGAATCTTCGAGTAACAGGGGTATGGGGGTACGTGAGGGTGAGTATAGGCTACCCAGGGCTTGGGACGCCATTGATTCCGGTAAAACAAGGTGGAAACCAACGGAGTGGGGATAGGGTTTCGGAGGGAGGCTAGAGAGAGTTTGAGACGAAGTGATTCTAGGGGCGGCTGATTTTTGTAAATGAAGTAGGGTTTAGGGGTATTGTGAAATTAAAAAGGAATGGGGAGATCGCGTGGCCGGGAGGGTTTGGAAATGGGTCGGGTAATTGGGTCGTTTAATTGGGGTTAATTTGGGGTCAAATGTGGTTATAATTGAAATAAAAATAGGCTAGCCTTTGAATAGCCACTTTTCCCTTTTTTTTAATTAGTTAAAATAGTTAAAAATAATTTTAATACAAATTGAAAAACAGTACTAATTGATAACATATAAACATTAATTTAAAAATATCTGGAGCAATTTTATAATTATAAAATGCGGTTAATTATAACATAGGCTATAATTGCAATTTTGAATAATTTAGCTTAAAAATATCGAATAAATTTATAAAAAAATATGCAAAAATCACCTTAGTTATATTTTGTGTAAATATAATGCTGGAAAATAAATGACTCACAAAAGGACAATTTTGGAATAATTATTGAGGTTTTATACTGTTAAAATAGACAATAAATTAATTCTAAAATTTTTAAAAACAATTGGGAAAAATACTAAAACCTTTGGGGATGCTTATATATGCGTATAAATGCTATTTGAAAGTATTTTTGGGGTATAAAGTACATAAGGAAAATTTGGGTATCAACAATGCCCGTCACCTTACTTCAACCAGCCACCACCCCACCCTCAAACTTACCCCTACACTCCATAGAGCCCACCGCAACACTCCTACCCACAACCAGATCCCCACTTCTCTGTCCATCATGCTCAGCCGTATATTCAACCCCCGGCCCACGCACAATGTCATGCGCCAACCCCACAAAATACCTACCCAACTCCACAGAATTCATACCTACCCCCAAGAGCCTACAGAAACCCCTCTGGAACAAGTTTCCGTCCAAGCCAAGGCTTCAGGAATGAAAGGGCATAGAAGCAAAAGGCTTTTACTCTGCTGGGAGAATCATATACCAGTTTATTCCACAAGCTGAGGCAGTTGGGCATGTTGAGTCCAATTGAGGCTAAGTTGCCAAACCCTCCTCCAAGAAATCTTGACCACTCAGTGAGTTGTGAGTATTGTTCAGGGGCCCCGGGACATGACACAGAGAAATGCTGGAAATTGAAAATTGCTATTGAATAGCTCATCGAGACTCGTCGAATCAAGGTTCAAGAACCAAAAATGGCCAACATCAATCAAAATCCACTTCCGGCCCATTATGGAACCAATATGATTGAGCTGGTGCAAAGAGATGGAGAACCAAAGAAGCCTTCGCAGACTGTAACGATGATCCGTTCCAACAAAACCGGTTCAAAAGAGAAGGTGACTAGTGGGACGTCGGAGGTCCAGTTAAAAGGGGTGAATAACAAGCGAGTTGTGGTGGCCGAGAAAGGGTCATCAATAATTGTTGCAGTAAAACCAGAACAAGCAAAAGTGGTGGTACCGGGGGTTGCAAGTAAACCTGTTGAACTTCATTTCTTAAATTGTTAAAAGAGAATTGGCTTTATTTGAATAAATATTCCCGATAAGTTCTTATTTGACTGATTGAGCATGTATTTTATGTGTGCCTGCATTGCATAAATGATTTGCGAGCAGGATATGTGTTTACTTATGGAACGGGCCGAATGCCTCGGTGAGAATAGATGCATCTATGGTTCGTGCCGCTCGACCCTCGGTAGTGCACAATTTACATTCCTGTTGGAGCGGGCCGTCGACCTCGGCATGATTTGTGCATGTTTATCTGTTACTTGAAAATTGTAAATGTGGAATTGGCACTACGTGGCTTGATATAAACTGATAAGATAATAAAGAACAGACTTTAGAAGACCTTGATTTATTGTTGAAGGTGTTTACCTGCTTTTTTGGCTTCACAATCAGAACTTCTATACAAATCCAGGATTATCCTCACACTTAAAGAATATTGCTAATTGACCTCTAGTGAGTGTCAGAGTTGACCATCTCATCTCTACCCCTTCGGGATTAGGCGGGATACTCACTGAGTACACGTTGATTACGTAGTCATACTACACTTTTGTGCATTTTTGTTGCACAGGTATATATACCTCTAGCAGCCTACTAGGCGTGGCAGCATGGATGACTCTGGGATTAGGTGAGCTGCATTGTTCGAGACGACCCGCAACTAGTGTAGTTCCTTCCAGTGCTTTCTTATTATTTATTCCATGTCCACTATATTTCAAACATATGATGTATTTTATTTTTCCATATCGATAGTTGCTCATTCACTTGTGACACCGAGTTCTGGGATGGTTTGAAGTATTGTATTAACTGTTCAACATTTAAATTTGATTTGAAACTATATCCTTTAAAATTTCTTAATAAGCAAGGAAAAATCCTAGATTTCAAAAGTGTTAAAAAAATGAGATTTAATTAAGTATTTGAGTTGGCTGGCCTGACGGCGGTGTCCCGCGCCACCATGACCCTTAGTGGATTTTGGGTCGTGACAACATGGTATAAGAGCCAGGTTCCCATCGGTCTCACGATTCATGAGTAAGTCTAGTAGGGTCTCGCGGATCGGTACGGAGACGTCTGTACTTATCCTCGGGAGGCTGCAGGACTGTTAGGAGTACTTCCCTTATTGATTCCCTTATCGTGCGGTTCGATTTCCTTTGAGGCTTATGCCTTTGATTCCTTCCCACTCAATCTTACGCGACGCGAGCGCTTGCTATAAATTGAAAATTGAAGGATTGTAATGGCACTACAAATGTGGTGCGGGATGATTTTCCCAGTATAGTTGATTGGTCTATTATAGTCACACTTTGGAGGGATATTCTATTATTTCAGCTAAGTAAAAGAACTTCTAAGAGCTTGAGGCTAGGCACAGGTTGCCATAATGCTTATGAGCGATTATTCCGTAGTGTTGTTATGATGGTAGGGTGGTTGCACACGCGTAGGGGCAGTGAATGAATTGAATGGAGGTTTACTCAGTGTGCAATCAAAGGGATTCAGTATTTTATTCCCGACATGGGAAAAGGCAGTCGGACTAAGAATGGTCGGGTGTGGGCTGGTGGAAGTAATGAGGCTTGGTAGTTGCAAGCGTGGTTGAGCTTTTTTTTATGAGAGGTTGTCGTGGTCCTGATTGAACGTATTAAGTTGTTGGTGTTATAATATGGTACAATTTGCCTTTATGGCAGGATATTATGAAATAATATTGGAGTTACAACTGTGAGATATCGTATGATGCGGTGGTTTAAGATCGAATCAGAATTTCTAATGTTGACGGCTTGATAAAGATAACCTTTGGAAAGGTTTAAAGTTAGCAGCAATGGTGGATTCAAGTGCCACGAAGATATATTTTATTTGAGGCAACAATTGAGCAGCAAAAGTATGAGGAATGACATGTGGGAAGTGCTAGGCAGTGTTTAAAATTTCTAGAAGTCCAAGTATGAGAAGCAAGGTCGAGTGACCGATTAAGAAGATGAGTTCCGCCAAAGTGGGAGAGTGGCGAGGGTTGCATATGGTCTTTGTAGTAGGATGACTACGCGCCTTTAAGAGAGTGTGGATCGAATTGAGGATTTTAATGATTGGTTATTAAAGCCTGTGGGTATGATGTGAAGTATGGGCTATTATGAGGCAGAAGATTGTTATGGCGGAAAGGAACTGCTTGAAATGGAGGAGGGTACAGCATAACCCTAAATTTGGAAGGATGTTTCCGCGTATTTAATTGATGTCCGCGAGGGGTGAATGGACTTGTGCAACTGGAAGGTGAGCTCGGACTCAGGATGGGATATTGGTGTCATAGTGAATTTACCCCGTGCAGCAGCGTGGGAAGATATCGGGAGGTGATTCCCCTAGGTGGGTTATTCCCTGTGAGCAGATTAGCGGTCGCATGGTTGGCGAAGCTTCTGCAAGGAATTATATTGGTTGTTCAACAAAAAAATCGGTCGTGCGAATATGGATGATGACTCAGAATATGAAAGATGGGGATTTATAGGAAGATCCCTAGAGATTTTGATAATTGGTGGCGCAAGGTTAAGTCAATAAAAGGTAAAAAGGTCGGGCGAACTCAAGAATGGCGAAATGATGGCTTCAAGAGAAATGGGAGAGTCTCACCGTGTATGATTGGGCTGTATGATTAACTATTTGCGTGATTTCTGGTTATTATCATATTGATGGATTAACCTAGCTACGAGAAAGGAGCATAAGTAGTAAATTGAGCGGAGGAATTATTAGATGTGCTATGGTTAGCCTTATGGGCTCATGTTCGAACTTGGGAAAAGGTTCAAAATTTATGCCTTGTATAGAAACGGGTTTAAAGGGGAGTGGTTCTGCCAGGTGCTTTGTTGAGAGGGTATTAATGTGCTAGAAGATTCATGGAGTTGATTATATTCGGGACTAAGTCAGAGTGGGTAGCTCTCAGTAACGGTCCTATTGAATTCAAGAGGTAAAGTGTGGTTCCTAATGAAGTCGAGCTTGTAGGTACAATTAAGAATCAAGCTTTGTAGCAGTTTATGAGAAGAGGCACAGAATGTTTCGGGATGTTTGACTGGCGGTGTAGAATTTAGGTATTATTAAATAGTTCGTGGGAATTGAGATAGCCTGGTCTCGTGATTCAATGACACTCGGGGTGAGTGTAGATGGAGTATGTTATGTGTTGAATGGAGTTAGTCTTATTTTTAAGGCAAGCAAGGAGGAATTGGAAGAAGGTAAATTGATTAGCCATAGTTGAATTGGCATATTGGGGCCAGTGATCAGTTCGGTCCGCGAGATCAAGTTATGTGTATGATTTGTGGGGGTATGTGTGAGGCCTGTCGGCCGCCGTGATTGATGATTTATCAGGGGCATTCTTCTGTTATGGCTTGTTAAGTGAAAGCGAATTCCGGAAGGGCTATGGTGTCTTGGACCACTACTTGCAAATTTGCATATTCTACGATTATGGGAAATTACCGGTGTATTGCTATGATTCTCCTGAAGTGAGTTAAGTGCAAGGTTCTTATATGATGAAATGTGAAAATATTAATGAATTCGGAGTTATGATGAAAATCGTATTCTATCGTATGTTGGCACGTTGGGTGCAGTGAGTAGCATGGAAATACGAAGTGAGGATCAAGGTTGCAGTTTAGTGTTGACAAGGATGTCACGGGCTCGGATGAGCAAGGAAAGGGTTGAATGATTAGAGTAAATTGGTATTTTCCTCCACGTCACCTGAGATCGATGTTTTGTGAAAGAGGTTTTGCATCCTGGTTAAGTATTTTGGATTGCTTTTCAGCGTTAGTGCGTCCGATGGTTTAGATGTGCGGACCCGTTATTTATTTAGGAAGATTGTGGGAGTGTGTCCCACAGGAAGATTGCATAAATGTGGCACGAAGCCACTTGATTGATTAAAGATATAAACCAAGTATGAAGAATTGTGATGATATCGTTAAATTGAGAATGGATGCCTAGAGGGCACTCGGATTCTGAGTTGTGGATTGTACTCCGGTTATGATGTTTGTCCTTGTGTGTTACGAAAAGTGGGGAATTAGTATGGACCTTTGAAATGTCATTGGCTTAATTTGATATGATCAGGATCGACTTGAGGTTGATGGATGGATTTAAATGTGAATTTGGGCCTTATAGTAGGCCAGTTGTGTTCATTTCAGTAATGTGCTCCTTATAGAGTAGCCAGGGTGTCATCTCGTTGTCAGATATTTCATGAAGTGATACATTGCGTCGCGTGAGTGGTGAGACGACCTGAGGAATTGTGTATGTGTTGAGGACCTGCGTGGGAATGTCGTATTTTGAGCAAATGGCTCTAGAGATTCAGATTTTGTACCGCACCTCAGTTGTGCTTGAGTTTTGTAGCCTATAGCACTATGTGCTTTCTCATGGATGGTATTATGCACTTAACGTGATTGCGATCGAAATTTGATATTTTTATTGTAATGAGAAAATTTAGCTCAAAGTACAATCTCCTTATGTGAGATCTATGTAAGGAACGGGTGGCACGCTGCCATGGGTATGTTATTTGGATCAGGTGGCACACTGCCATGGGTACGTCATTTGGATCGGGTGGCATGATCGCGACAAACTCAACCTTACACAACGGTAGGAAGAGCGAGTGCTAAGACTTTTACCCGAATAGTGGTATTGGGGTCAATTTCCACAGGGAGCTTGGAATGGAGTTGCCTATTTGTTTAGACTAGAAATACGTGTTTGCTTCTAATTGTACTTCTAACATTTTTGGATTTTCTTGTTATCACTACTATTATCAACTAAGAATAAGACTAAATTATGCTAAGAGAAATATTTGCTAAGATGTAATTAATATAGAGAAGGGCACTAGGGTCATGGCATTACCAAGGTAGTTAACTAACTGGTAGAAACTACTAACAATAGATTAACACATTCGGGATCAATGTTATAACCGTTGCACAATTGTACCCACTCTCACACCTCTCGATAGAGAGAGCGATTTTTCCTAATTGACACTCTCGAGACCAATTGGGTAGGCCAATTAGACCAAACAACTAGGGTTCAAGTAGGGTGATTACTCTCTCGAGGTTTAACCCATTAATTGGGACTACCATTTCTCATGGGATCCCAATTCCTTTTGGGGTCATAGACTCTCTTTCTCAAGAAGGGTCAAGACCCACTAAGCTGGAATCAATGTTTGCAACCACCAATCCTTAATTAAACCATAAAATTAACCCAAATAACAAACACCCAATATCAATATATCATTAATAAGCAACACCCATCAATTACCCACACTAGGGTTGAGCCACAACCCTAGCTAATGGGTTTAGCTAGACATAATTAGAGAAGAACCAGAAGAAATAAAAGATGAAATAACCATATTACTAATGTTAAACTACAAGAATCTATGAAGGAATAAGCTCAAAATGCCCAAAATAGGCTAATACAAATGTCTCACGAGTGCAGCAACTATCAGTGTACAAAACTTAACCTAACATGGCAAATGTTCTATTTATAGTGGGCTGAAAAAATCGGACAAAAATGCCCATGTGGGGTCAGTGCGGACCGCACAAAGTTGGCACGCGGCCGCACTGGATTGCTTGACTTCTGAATCTTACTCTCTGAAGATGGTGATGCGGACCACACACAGTTGGAATGCGGTCGCATAAAGACTGGCACGTACCGCACAAAGTTGTTGTGCGGCCATATGAATGGTTTTGGAAACTTCTTTGAACTTCACTGACGCAGACCGTGTGACTATAGAGTGCGGCTGCATGGTTTGCTTCTGGAATATGACACTCTTTGAACTTCTTGGATGCGACCGCATAGCAAGATTTTGTGGCTGCATGAGTGAGACACGGGCCGCATGAAGTGGGACGCGGCCGCATGAGTTTGACTTGTAGTTTCACAGTCTCTGAACTCCTATGGTGCGGCCGCATGACATGATGGTGCGGTCCGCACCAAGTTCTAAATGTCCTTACTTTAACGATCTTTGACACTTGAGCAGGTTTCACTCCAATTTGAGCCGATCTTTGACGATTTGTCACTTTATAGCTCAAACCTGCAATCAAACGCAATCTATAAGCATTCTGGGACTATTTTGTAGCAAATTACACTCAAAGCGCCGGCAAGTATGGGTATAAAACATGTTAAAATCCTACTTATCAACTCCCCCAAACTTAAACCTTTGCTTGTCTTCAAGCAAACAAAATGAGACCCACCTCTCAAAGGCAACATCTAAGCAATTCCAGCTTATCCTAAAGTAACCTCAACAAGCATCAGTTGGGACTAACAATTGCCCTCAATGCAAATGCATCATTAACACATTTAAAATTTGAAAACTTGTGGATCAAGTGTGACACAAGAGCATCAAGAGTTGACACATTTCATCAAAGAACTTCTCTCAATTACTTTGGTCATTGTGGAACCTAAACTCACACATCCTCAACTCTCCCTAAGCGAACCTCACCTTTTTGAATAATGACACAAAACCAAGGTTGATGGAATTTCACTCATCTCTCACAAGAAGAAGATCACAAGTCCTGCTCTAAGTACCATATGCTTGCCCCAAATGTAAGTATCCACTAATGTAGGTTCCCTTCAACTCAAAATCATGTAGGGCTTTTGTGGAGTCATTGTGAAGGCTTTTGGGTAAGGGTATGACATATTTTTGTTCAAGTGGGTTCAATCTTCGCTTAAGCACATCTGTTGATTCATTTTGGCACACGTTCTTGACTCATTTAAGAATTCAATTCTTTTCAAGGGGTTAGAGAGACACACTGTCACCCTTTCTTATGCAATTCAACATATTTCTCCTTCTTCTACTTTTTCCATACCCTTTTTCACTTTTGTTTTCTTTGAATCCCCTTTTTGACCTTATTCAATTTGGTCTTTATTTTTGTCTTAATATTTTTTTTTTCATTGCCTTCCTTTTATTTTGCTTTTGTACCTTTTTACCACATCGTTTCATTTCTTGTTCCCCCCTCCCCAAAAGTTAGACATTTGCCATCATTAAGAACGGGTATAGGCTTGTAGCTTTGGTTCTTGAAAGAAGACGGTTCAAGGCTCAAAAGAGTTAACTAGGGATCATTTCATTGGTAGGTCATGGAATTGTTAAATCTTAGCGTTTTGGGTCAAAGAGAGCTTACAACCACTTCTCAAGCCAAATTTCACCTAGGATTTCTCCTCAACAAACATTCAGGGCAAGTTCTAGACCATCGACTCGAGACCTGGACTCGCAAATTGAATTATCACCACACACACTCAAAGATTGCTAAAGATATCGGGTCAAGGGCCCACAACAACCTTAGTTACGATTCAAGTATGAAATGGCCCCACACGACCATATGATGATTATTTGGTCAACACAAGAGTCTCGACGCTACAACTTTCACCACCCTAAACACAACCTTATGACTTTGATCATAGGATCAAAGGCAAATGTGTTAGGCCCAAGTGAAGTTTGCCTGAGCTCCCCTTAACTACGAAATATTGAAAATCAAAAGGAAAAATCAAAAACAGACTCAAACCCTTAAGAAGGTTGTCATACCATCTATCATTGGGAAGAGCCACCCGGTTCGTACAATACTTTACCCTTGGAAAGAACCATGGTATTAAGAAAACCAAGGGCTTATTGAAAATGCCAAAACAAAAACAAAAGGCTACGAGCCTCACTAATAAGCTAAAAATGAAAAATTTTAACGAAAATCGAAAAACCGAATGGATATGTACAATGGGGGAGTAGAATATACAACAGGGAATAAATATATACATAAATTTGAAAATTAGCCAAAATGAAAAGCTATATATAGGCCAACTATCAAATCCAAAAACATAAACTAAAAGTCAAATATATATGTACAAGTATCCAAATGTATCAAAATCAAAATAGTAGGCCGCACCCCCACGAATAAAGTTGGCATTGTCCCTAATGCCAACTACCAAAATAAACATAAAAATCATAGATAAAGGATATAAAGGGCTCCCTAAGCCTGGTCCATATGCATGGGGTCTCCTGTTATCCCCTGATCCTCTGTAGTAGCCGGGACCTCAGACTGGTCTCCGGCCTACTGCTCTGGAGCTGGTATAGGATCCTGCTGTTGGACCGGTGGAACATCTGGTACATCACCGGAGGGAGTGACCTCAACCTCAGCCAACTCAATCACGACTCCCTCAGTGCTGGGCAACTTCCTCTTCTTCCTCAGTGGCCTGGGTGCCTGCTCCTGCAGTGGCTCAGGTATTGGGACTGCTGTTGGAGGGCCTGGTTCCTCGAATAGCAAGTCTAACGGCATTTGATCCTCCATTAGCTTGTCCACATCTGCTCGTAGTACCTTTACCAACTCTTTTGATGCCCCGGACTTCCTCATTTTCTTGTGCTCCCGGGCCAACTTCTCCAAAGCTGTGCTGTGTGCCCCAACTTCTTTAGTCAAGGCAGTCTGAGTCTCAATTATCTTCTTCTGGTTGGCTAGGAGCATCTACAGTGTTTCCTCAATAGACGGAGGAACCTGGATAGTGGTCGGGGTGGACCGGGCCTTAACTGAAGTGGCTAATGTGGACAACTTGGATGTCGCAACTGACATCCAGTTGTTCAAACTGGCCAATGTCGTGGCTAGATGTTGAGCTGTAAATGGGTTGGTCTGGGAAATGGGAACTGTAGGGCTAGCTAAAGAACTAGGGCCCGCAGAAGAGGAAAGCCTATCAATTGGGACAGAAACAGCTGGAATGGATGGAAACTCTGTAGTAGGCTCGACAGAAGTCTCTACCTCAATTGGCTCCTCAGACTGGCCAGTCGGGGTAGAGGTGGATGACTTGCTTTTCTTGTCCCCCTTTGGGTTGTCTGGCCCTTGAATACTGAAGCAGGAGAAGGAGGCCACCGGGCGTACTGTCACATCATAAGGCATTTTCTTCACCTTTAAATCCCTAAAATATAGTGTCACAGTGTTGGGGAAAGGGTAGTTCCACACGCTGTCGATCCCCATAGCAGTAATTGCCCTGAACATAACATTCCCCATATTGATAGGGAATCCAGCCATAATGGAAGAAATGAGAACAGCCCGAGGAAGAGGGATGGTCTGGTCATGTGAAGTGTGATCTAGCCTGTTGCAAACAAAGGTGAGCCACCCTCTCGCCTCAAAATTCAGATTCTTCCTTAAGATTTTTACCCCTGCCTGCACCCAATCCGGAACAACACCCGGATGTGCCAAGAACTCAGCTAACCATGGGCGAACCTCCTCCTTCATCGCCAGCTTCTCCAAGTATTGGGTCTCATCTTCATCTTTGAAACACAGATAGTCATTAAGTGTTTTGCCCAAAAACAAAACATTCTTGTTCCTCACTTTGGTCGCAGTGGAGTCCTTTTTGGTGTAGGCTACATTGGTGTAGAACTCTTTGACCATGTGTTCATTTGCATTTATCAACCCGTTACCCACTTCTAGTTTGAAACTGTTCATAGACTTTGGGTAGGAGTGTCAATAATTCCTTGGTTATGATGCACCTCTCAGGTATTAGATGTCTTTTGGACCACATTTCTCGGAATTTGTAGAAGGCCACTTGACCAACAAAGCGGTCCTCCCATACTTCAGCTTTCCTTGTTCGTTCCACACCACCAACCTCGGGTACCCCACTAACCGGGACCTTATCATCACTGTCAGCACTATCCCCAGATTCTGAAGCCATGGTGGAGGTGGAGTACTTGCCGCTACCCGCTGCTGAGCCATCAGATGACTCAGACTGTACAACCTGAGGAGCTTGGGCTGGGACTGAGGGAACTTGCCCCGAATCAGTTGATAGTTCCTGAGAGGGAAGTTACTCACTCCCCGACTGCTCCTCATTTGTCACTACTTGCTTTCTTGTCTTTAGTTTTGGTTGGGGAATGAGTTTCTTCAGCTTAGCCTTTCCTACCCGGGAGGGTTCACCTCCTCGTCCGGGTTGTTTATCTCCACGCCCTCGCTGTTTAACCATTTTCTGCACACAAATAATTCTAACATTGTTAGTTCAGGCAATTGTAGAGTTTAAGTATAGGATAGAAACACAGACAGAGAACAGATGATAGCAGTGCGGACCGCACAAACAAGGCATGCGGACCGTACTGACCAAGTTGGGAAATGAACACCTCTCTGATTAGGAACCATGCGGACCGCATAAGCAGGGGGTACGGCCACATGGGGGCCAACACGGTCCGCACAAACTGGTCATGCGGCCATATTGGCCATACTATTAAAAACTGATACCCTTTGAACCTCACCCACGCGGACCGCGTAAACATGGGATGCGGTCGCGTGGGGCATGGCGCGGACCGCACAAACCAAGCATGTGGCCGCGTTGGGAAGTAACAATCATTTAGGCTCAAGTCTATGCGGACCGCATAACAGAATGATGCGGCCGCGTAAAAGGCATGTGGACCGCATAATCAGGGATACGGCCACGCTAGGCTTTCAATACAGGGATAATTAGTGTTTAACAAAAAATACTCAAATCTTTCACGTTTTAGCATCCTACATTGTCCCTACTCGTTTATAACATGCCCAACATTTCAAAGAACAACGTAAAACTATCCTAATCATAAAACGACGAAGAACAAAAAAAAAGAAAAAATGAAGAAGTTATGACTAAGGGACCATGTATAAAGTTTATATTAATACTAAGTAAAGACTAATGTGAGAGATATGTTACTAGGAAAGTGAAGAAATGCTCTTGATATTAATACAAAGAAGGGTCTCTAATGTGAACAGTAACTTTTAGGGCTCGGGGGTCAATATTTGCGAAATGTTCTAATGAAGACACTAATGGTCTATTTATAGGAAACACAGCGGGGCCCAGCACTTACCGTTCAACACGGCCGTGTGAACACGACCACGGGCCGCGCTGGGACTTACCATTTACCTATTGCTGAAATGAAGGCACGCTGACCGCATGAAATAGGCCGTGGCCGTATGAGAACCACGCGGGCTGCTCAAAGTGGGACGCGGTCGCATGAACACAGTCCAGAAAATGATCATGTTTGGCCTTTATCGGTGCGGACCGCACAAGCAAGGGTGCGACCGCACTAACCATCTTCAGAGACTTGGCAATATTTTCTTTGGCCGGTGCAGACCGCACAAAGTGGGATGCGGCCACACGGTCACTGTTTGGAGACTGTGTACTTTTTGCACAGTTGTTTTGCATTGGTTCAACACAATTCCTGCAACATCTCACAAACTATTAGCTCAAAAATCCTAATCTACAACAGAAATCAAAAAGAAAGAAAAAGACATGGGTTGCCTCCCAAGCAGCGCCTTGTTTAACATCGCGGCACGACGCATGTTACCATCATATCACTTCAAATGAATGAGTGCCACCACGTGGCTGTCATCAATCTTTCCCAAATAGTGCTGGACAGGATGCCCATTGACCTGGAACACTTCACCATTCTTGTTTTTAAGATCAAGAGCACCAAAAGGAGTTTCAAAGACCACTTCAAAGGGACCACTCCATTTAGATTTGAGCTTCCCCGGAAATAACCTTAACCGGGAATTGAAAATAAGAACCATGTCGCCCACCTTGAATTATTTACCCCGAGCATACTTATCGTGGAGGTACTTCATCTTGTCCTTATACAAGGACGAGCTGGAGTAAGCATGAAATCTAAACTCATCAAGTTCATTCAATTGCTCCACTCGGAGGTTGGCCGCAACATCCCATTCCAAGTTTAATTTTGTCATTGCCCACAGAGCCTTGTGTTCCAGTTCAACCAGGAGATGGCACACCTTACCAAATACCAACTAATATGGAGACATACCAATCGGAATATTGTAAGCCATCTGATAAGCCCAAAGAGCGTCATCCAACTTCTTTGACCAATCGGTCCTATTAGAATTCACCGTTTTGGACAAAATACTCTTAATTTCCCGATTTAAAACCTCCACTTGACCGCTTGCTTGTGGATGATAGGGGGTATTCACCTTGTGGTTAACTCTATAGTTAGCGAGCAATGAGTCAAAAGCCTTGTTGCAAAAATGGGACCCCCCATCATTAATGATAGCACGAGGGGTTCCAAACCTAGTGAAGATATTCCTTTTCAAAAATGCCACGACACTCCGGCCTTCATTGTTGGGAAGAGCCACGGCTTCAACCCACTTTGACACAGTCCACCGCCACGAGAATATACGTGTTCCTACAAGAGCTCACAAACGGGACCATGAAATCAATGCCCCAAACATCAAAAATATCTACCTCGAGGATTGTATGGAGAGGCATATCATCCCTTTTTAAAATCCCGCCGTCTCTTTGGCATGCATAAAATCTCTTCACCAAATCGCTTGCATCTTGAAACAAAGTCGGCCAATAGATGCCGCACCTTAAAACCTTTGATGTCGTCCTCACTCCCCCATGATGACCACCATAAGGAGAAGAGTGGCAAGTCTCCAATATGTTCATTTGCTCACTTTCCGGCACACATCTTCGTATCACCCCATCTATACAAATTTTAAACAAATACGGCTCATCCCAATAAAAATCCAAGCTATCCCGCTTGAGTTTCTTCCTTTGGTTGGAAGAGAGCTCACACGGGACATTGTCGGTCACTATGAAATTGGCAATGTCTGCAAACCAAGGTATGTCACCCATAGAAATTGAAAGAAGTTGCTCATCGGGGAAAGCATCATTTATCTCAACACCATTTCTCAGTATCCCCTCTTACTCTAGCCGGCACAAATGATTCATGACTTGATTCCCACTTCCTTTCCTATCCACAATCTCTAGATCAAATTCCTGAAGGAGTAGCACCCATCTCATCAACCTTGCCTTTGAATCTTTCTTTGTCATCAAATACCAGAGGGCTGCATGGTCCGTATGTATGATCACCTTCGCCCCCATAAGATAAGGGCGAAATTTCTCCGTCGCAAACATAATAGCCAAGATCTCCTTTTCCGTCACCGTGTAGTTTCTCTGGGCCTCATTCATCATCTTGCTAGCATAATACACGGGATGGAACATTTTTTTGATTCTTTGGCCAAGAACCGCACCTACCACTACATCACTCGCATCACACATAGGTTCAAAAGGCAATTCCCAATTAGGTGCGGTGATGATGGGAGATGTGGTTAACCTCTGTTTCAATAACTCAAAGGACTCCATACACCTCTCATCAAAGACGAACTTGACATCCTTTTCCAACAATTTACAAAGCGGGTTCACAACTTTTGAAAAGTCTTTAATGAATCGCCGGTAGAACCCGGCATGACCCAAAAAACTCCTCACCCATTTGACAGAAGTAGGGGGAGGAAGCCTTTAGATCACCTCAATTTTTGCCTTATCAACTTCAATTCCATGTTTTGAGATTTTGTGACCCAACACAATACCCTCTTGCACCATGAAGCTATATTTCTTCCAGTTAAGTACAAGATTGGTTTCCTTACATCTTTTCAACACCTTATCCAAGTTCACTAGGAATTCTTCAAATGAGTCCCCTACCACGCTAAAATCGTCCATGAAGACCTCCAGAATATCTGCCATCATACATCTTTGGAAAGTCGCCGGGGCATTACAAAGTCCAAATGGCATTCTCGAGAAAGCGAATGTGCCATAAGGACATGTAAAGTTTGTCTTCTCTTGATCCTCTGGGGCAATGAGAGTTTGATTATACCCCGAGTAGCTATCAAGGAAACAATAATAAGCCTGGCCCGCTAAACGATCAAGCATTTGGTCCAAGAATGGTAGAGGGAAATGATCTTTTCTCGTGACCTTGTTGAGCTTTCTATAATCCATACATACTCTCCAACTCGTGAGCGTCTGGATAGGAATCAACTCATTGTTGGCATTAGTGACGACCGTCATTCCACCCTTCTTTGGCACACATTGGACCGGAGAGGTCCATGAACTATCCGAGATTGGGTAGACCACACAAGCGTCCAACTACTTGATAACCTTTTTCTTTAACACCTCTTGCATAGCTTCATTTAGTCTTCTTTGATGTTCAAGAGACGGCCTTGCATCCTCCTCCAAAATGATCTTGTGCATGCAAAAAGCGGGGCTTATACCCCGAATATCTACCAATGTCCATCCAATCGCCCGCTTGCACTTTTGTAGAACCGCCAGGCGTCAACCTGCATGTTAGTTAATCAAGACTAAAGAATAACAGGCAAAGTGAAATTAGGACCCCAAGTATTCATACCTGAGGTGGGGAGGAAGTGGTTTCAACTCCAACACCAGCGGCTCCTCAATAGATGGCTTGGTTGGGGGAGTTTTGCGATTCTCTAGGTCCAATGATAACTTCCTACGCTCATAAGAGTACGAGTCCATACCATGCAAAGCATTTACACATTCAATTGTCCCGACATCATCATTAGTCTCTATGTTCAAAAGCACCGCTTCAAGTGGATCTTCAACATTAATCATTGCACTTGTGTCATCCACTATCACCGCCATGACAATGTCAACAAACGAGCACACCTCGGTACTATTTGGTTGCCTCATAGACTTGCACACATGTAACACCACCTTTTCATCACCAACTCGGAAGATCAACTCTCCTGCCTCGACATTGACCAAAACCTTCCCTGTAGCTAGGAAAGGTCTTCCAAGGATAATTGGGACTTCAAAGTCCATCTCACAATCTAGTATCACGAAGTCAGCCGGCAAGATAAATTTATCAACATGAACAAGGACATTATCGATTATACCCAAAGGCCACTTCATTGAAGTCGGGCTAGGTTGTCTGATTCCCAAAGTTTTGAAGACCGAATATGGCATTAAGTTGATACTCGTCCCCAAGTCACAAAGGGCTTTTTCAAAGTTGGCGCTTCCAATAGTGCATGGGATAGTGAATGCGCCGGGGTCCTCAAGTTTAGGAGCCATGGAGTGTACAATTGCACTCACTTGATGGGTCATCTTGATTGTCTCACACTCCATTGATCTCTTCTTTGTAACCAAATCTTTCATGAATTTTGCGTACCCAGGCATTTGCTCGAGTGCCTCCACCAAAGGCATATTGATAGTCAAACTCTTCATCATCTCAATGAATTTCTTAAATTGGTTGTCACCCTTTTTCTAGGCCAACCGTTGAGGATAGGGCGGAGGAGGCCTAGGCAAGGGTTCCTTGGCTTTGGGCATATCTATCACGTGTTCCCTAGATGGGTTCACGGTCTCTTGTGTCTCCTCCTCAACCTCATGAATGTCAATTCACACATCATTTCACGTACGTGGTTCCACTACATCATCAACCCCCATAGGCATATCATCATCACGCAACCCATCTTCATCAACCATGACTTGATTCTCTCTTGAGACATGCACATCACTGCCTCGTCCATTTCGCGTGGTCACCGCCATCACATGGTTGTTATGCCCACCCTTAGGGTCTACTACCGTGTTACTTGGTAGAGCACCCTTTGGGCGAGCATTTAAAGATTGGGAAATTTGACCAAGTTGCACATCCAAGTTACGTATGGAAGTGTTATATGAAGCCAATTGCGCATCGGAGTCTTGGTTCTTCTTCATCATTTGTTCAAACATAACCTCAATTCTCCCAAATTCATTTCCCGAAGAAATAGACCCTTAAGATTGAAACGGTGGCGGGTTGTTCTGTTATTGAATCATCGGAGGCCTTTGAAAGCCATGCCCCCGATTACCTTGACCACCATTGTTGTTCCACCCACCTTGTCCATTGTTGTTGTTCCAATTGTTGTTGTTGTTTCCGTTCCAATTTCCACCATTGTTACCTTGATTCCCCCAATTGTTATTTTGGTTATTCCCATTCCAATTTCCACCACCTTGTTGTTGATTATTGTTATTCCAATTTCTGCCTCCTTGTTGATTATTGTTATTCCAATTTCCACCTCCTTATTGATTGCTCCAATTCCCTTAGGATTGCCATTGTTGATTGCCTTGGTTTCCTCTATTTCCTTGGTAGTTGTTGACATATTTACAATCCTCACTTTGCTCATCATAGAACTCATTCGAATAACCACCACCATCACCATAGTGGTCACAATTTCCTTGAGGGTCTTGCCCTATTTGCCTTCTTTTCATCATATGCACTCCTTCCATGGCATTGATTTGGCGCGGGTTTTGAACTTGTTGCAATTGCGCCTTCACCAATTGGTTCATTGTTGTTGTAAGTTAGGCAATGGCTTGGCCGTGATCATGCAACTTCTTATGAAAATGTATGACATTAGGATCACCTTGAGGAACATTTTCCCGGCTTTCCCACGCCGAAGAAGTATCGGCCATCTCATCTAACACATCATGAGCTTCATTGTACGGGAGCTTCATAAAATTTCCACCCGCCAATTGGTTCACAATACATTGGTTAGTTGTGTTGATGCCCCTATAAAATATTTGTTGAATAATCACATCATTCATATCATTATTTGGACACTCTTTGACCATAGTTATAAATCTCTCCTATATTTTATGCAAAGGTTCCGTTGGCTCTTGTTTGAAAGCCAAAGTCTCATCACGGAGTGCCTCCATGTGACTTGGAGAAAAGAACTTGGAAATGAACTTGTTTGCCAATTTATCCACGTTGTAATGGAATGATTTGGAAGCCTTTCTAACCAATCCAATGCTTTACCCCGAAGAAAGAACGGGAAAAGCCTCAATCTCAAAGCATCCTCTGACGTATTGGTTTGTTTACTCCCGTAGCAAGTATCTACAAACCCCTTCAAGTGCTTGTATGCATTTTGGTCGGAGGCGCGCGTAAAATACCCTCTTTGTTCGAGAAGCGTCAACATGACATTGGTGATTTGAAAATTCCCAGCCCGGATTCGGGGAGGAATTATGGCACTTGCATAACCCTCAGAGACCCTTGGACCTACTCTTTGTGGAGGCAGAGGAGGGTCTGGGATTTGATCATTTGGATTTGCATTAGCATTTCTACCTCTCCGTGGTACTTGAGGTATCGGGAGCTCATCTTGCTCAACATCATCAACCTCCTCCCCCACGACCACATTATCAAGAGGGACATTTCCGTTTAGAGCCATCTGTACCTAATGGATCGACACAAATAATGTTGGTAAAAAGAAGGAAAGAGAAGAAAAACACAAATCTAGCTACGCAAATAGTCAACAACGTAAGCTCCCCGGCAACGGCGCCAAAAAGTGATCACGGCAAACTCAACCTTACATAACGGTAGGAAGAGCGGGCTCTAAGACTTTTACCCGAATAGTGGTATCGGGGTCAAGTTCCACAGGGAGCTTGGAATGGAGTTGCGTATTTGTTTAGCTAAGAATGTGTGTTTGCTTCTAATTGTAATTCTAACATTTTTGGATTTTCTTGCTATTACTTCTATTATCAACTAAAAATAAGACTAAATTATGCTAAGATAAATATTTGCAAAGATGTAATTAATATAGAGAAGGGCACTAGGGTCATGGCATTACCTAGGTGGTTAACTAACGGGTAGAAACTACTAACAATAGATTGACATATTTGGGATCAATGTTATAACCGTTGCACAATTGTACCCACTCTCACACCTCTCGATAGAGAGAGCAATTTTGCCCAATTGACTCTCTCGAGACCAATTGGGTAGGCCAATTAGATCAAGCAACTAGGGTTCAAGTAGGGTGATTACTCTCTCGAGGTTTAACCCATTAATTGGGACTACCATTTCTCATGGGTCCATCCCAATTCCTTTTGGGGTCATAGACTCTCTTTCTCAATAAAGGTCAAGACCCACTAAGCTAGAATCAATGTTTGCAACCAGCAATTCTTAATTAAACCATAAAATTAACCCAAATAACAAACACCCAATATCAATCTATCAGTAATACGCAACACCCATCAATTACCCACACTAGGGTTGAGCCACAACCCTAGCTAATGGGTTTAGCTAGACATAATTAGAGAAGAAACTGAAGAAATAGAAGATGAAATAACCATATTAATTAATTACTAATGTTAAACTACAAGAATCTATGATGGAATAAGCTCAAAATGCCCAAAATAGGCTAATACAAATGTCTCACGAGCGCAGCAGCTATCAGGTGTACAAAACTTAACCTAAAAATGGCAAATGTTCTATTTATAGTAGGCTGGAAAAATCGGACAAAAATGCCCCTGTGGGGTCAGTGCGGACCGCACAAAGTTGGCACGCGGCCGCACTGGATTGCTTGACTTCTGAATCTTTCTCTATGAAGATGGTGATGCGGACCGCACACAGTTGGAATGCGGCCGCATGAAGACTGGCGTGGACCGCACAAAGTTTTTGTGCGGCCGCATGAATGGTTTTGGCAGTTTCTCTAAACTTTACTGATGCGGACCGCGTGACCATAGAGTGTTGCCGCATGGTTTGCTTCTGGAATATGACACTCTCTGAACTTCTTGGACGCAATCGCATAGCAAGATTGTGCGGCCGCATGAGTGAGACGCAGGCCGTATGAGTTTGACTTGTAGTTTCACATTCTCTGAACTGCTATGGTGCGGCCGCATGACATGATGGTGCGGTCCGCACCAAGTTCTAAATGTCCTTACTTTAATGATCTTTGATACTTGAGCAGGTTTCACTCCAATTTGAGTCAATCTTTGATGATTTGTCACTTTATAGCTCAAACCTGCAATCAAACACAATCTGCAAGCATTCTGGGACTATTTTATAGCAAATTGCACTCAAAGCGTAGGCAAGTATGGGTATAAAACATGTTAAAATCATACTTACCATGGAACGTCGCCATGGGTATGTTATTTGGATCTAGTTGCGTGCCGCAACATTGTAATGTCGAGTCTGGTCTTCTATATGTTTTTTTTTTGTTTCGCTTCTTATCTTCTAAGGAAGGTCCGTACTAGTGCGGGGGTTAGGTAATTCCTTCCAGAGTTCAATTTCTGTTTGTGTTGTGTTCGGATTGGTGGCCTATTGCCACATTGTGGAGTCATATGAGACTTGTGATCGCATTCGGACTGGCTTATTATAAGAGCAGTTGGTACTGGGTAAGATGAGATTGTGGGATTTAGGATTAGTGGAATCTGATTATATAAAGTATACTATGGAATGAAGATCCTTATTTGGTTCAGAATGTGGTAATGTTTCTTGTCAGAAGTATAGACTCGATGGTTGGTTGACTCGATAGTTGATTATGAATTTTGGCATCTCATCTGTCGGGGTTGTATTGTAAGAGTTAGAGTAAGACTTGCATGTCATAAGGTGCAATGGGAGCATCTGATTCGTTGAATTTTTTGCTAAGCTGATAAGAAAATATTATTGTGGTCCTGTGGATTAAGTGATGCAAAGTGTGAATTCAGCAGAGTTATGTAGTCATGTTTGAGTACAACGTATAGTGATTGATACGGTAATCGTATGTTGGAAATAGGCCTGGCATAGAATTTTGGATGTTGGAAATGGGCTCTAAGGCTTATTTGCTTGAATAAAAGTGAATATCTTCAGAATTTATTGAGCCAATGTGCTCAGCTAAGTTGTGGTAGCACAGGGAGGTGCATGAGAAGTTAAACAACAATTTCAGACTACTTCAGTATAGTTCTCAGCACGTTCGAGGACGAACATATGTTTAAGTGGGAGAGAATGTAACGACCCGACCGGTCTTTTTGAGACCTAGCGCGTCGTTCAATAGTCTGAGGCCATGAGAAGCTTTATTTCAGGTATTGTGACTTGTACGCATGGTCGGAATTGAAATTCAGCAAGATCGGAGTTAAATTTAAATGAAAATTCTCATTTCAAAAGCCTTAAGTTGGAGAAAATGTCTACGATTGGAATTTTGAGTAAGCAACCTCGGAATCAAGATCTGAAGATTCCAACAGCTTCGTGTGATAATTTTGGACTTGGACTTATGCCCGGATCGGGTTTTGGATGATCCGGGAGCATTTTGGCGCCTATTGTGGAAGTTGGCATTTTGGAAGAAATTTCATAAGTTTGGTTTGAAGTGCGTTTCAGTGTTATCAATGTCCGTTTGCAATTTTGAGACTGGGAGTAGCTCCATATGGTGATTCTGGAGTTGGGAGCCCGATCGGAAGTGAATTCGGAGGTCTGTAGGTCATTTTGAAGCCATTTGGCTAAAGATAGAAATTTGAAGGTTTTTGAGAAGTTTGACCGGAAGTGGACTTTTTGATATCAGGGTCGGAATTCTATTCCGAAAGTTGGAGTACATCTGTATTGTCAAATATGACTTATGTGCAAAATTTGAGGTCAATCGGACATGATGTGATAGGTTTAAACATCGGAAATAAAAGTTGGAAAGTTCAAAGTTCATAAAGCTTGAATCGGGGTGTAATTCATGATTTTAACGTTGTTTTTTATGATTTAAGGCCTCGAGCCAGTCCGTCATGTGTTATGGGACTGGTTGGAATGATTGGTTGGGGTCCCGGGGGCCTCGGGTGAATTCCGGGTGGTTATCGGATCGAAAAGTGGAATTTAGGAAGGCTTGAGATTTGTTGCTTCTATCATAACCGCATCTGCGGTTCTTGGACCGCAGATGCAGTCAAACTCTCGCAGAAGCGAAAGGGGGCCAGGTCTAAGAAAATTGCAGAAGCGGCCCAGGGACCACAGAAGCGGTCAACTTCCTTTTGCCCAAAGCCGCAGACGCGGCGAAAACTCGCAGAAGCGGAAGCAGCTGGGGCAGTGAGATGTTTTAAGTTCGGGGTTGAGTTCATTTCAACCCCCATTTTCTTCCATTGGAGTCGATGGGGAGCAGCTTGGAGGTGCCATTTTCGTCACTTGTCATTAGGTAAGTAATTTATGCTAGCTTTGAGTTAAATACAAGGTTTATACATAGATTTAGGCAAGGAAATTATAGAAATTTGGGGTTTTGGTGGAAAACCTATGAATTTACATTTCTTCGAATTTGATCACGATTTTGAGTATGGAATTAGGAGAAAATCATATATTTGAGTTCCTAAGGTCATGGGTAACCTTTGTCTTCGAGAAATTTCGAAATCCGGGCACGTAGACCCGAGGGTATTTTGGTCATTTCACTAAGTGGAGTTGGGAATATGTGTAATTTGAATTTCTAACAAGTATTTGAGCATGTTCTCATTAATTTGTCGTTAATTGGCCAGTTTTGGTGCATTGTGCGTCGGATCAAGGATTCGAAGGAATGTAGAATGCCGGTTTTGAGTCTTCGGAGCGAGGTGAGTCTCCTTTCTAATCTTGTGATGGGGAATTTACCCTGTAGGTAAAGTAATTGATTATGTGCTCCTATTTGTGGGGTCTACGTATGCAAGAGGTGACGAGAGTCCGTGCGTAGCTACTATTTTTCTATTGTCCGAGTAGTTAGGACCCAAAAGCATGTTGCACGTGGATTAATTGTGAACCCATTGCTAGCTTAAATTGCTTAACTCACATAGAATTAGTAAGTAAATTTCTAAAAGTATTAAACTTTATTTCTTAAATTGTTAAAGGAGAATTGGCTTTATTTGAATAAATATTCCTCGATAAGTTCTTATTTGACTGATTGAGCATGTGTTTTATGTGTATCTGCGTCGCATGGATGATTCGCGAGAAGCATATGTGTTTATTTATGGAACGGGCCGAACGCCTCAGTGAGAATAGATGCATCTATGGTTCGTGCCGCTCGGCTCCCGGCAGTGCACAATTTACATTCCTGTTGGAGCGCGCCGTCGACCTTGGCATGATTTGCACATGTTTATCTGTTACTTGAAAATTGTAAATGTGGAATTGGCCCTACGTGGCTTGATATAAACTGATAAGATAATAAAGAACAAACTTTAGAAGCTCTTGATTTATTGTTGAAGGTGTTTACCTGCTTTTCTGGCTTCACAATCAGAACTTCTATACAAATCCAGGATTATCCTCGCACTTAAAGAATATTGCTAATTGACCTCTAGTGAGTGTCGGAGTTGACCATCTCGTCTCCACCCCTTTGGGATTAGACGGGATACTCACTGAGTACACATTGATTACGTACTCATACTACACTTTTATGCATTTTTGTTGCACAGGTATGTATACCTCTAGCATTGTTCGAGATGACCCGCAGCTAGTGTAGTTCCTTCCAGTGCTTTCTTATTATTTATTCCCGGTCCACTGTATTTTGGACATATGATGTTTTTTATTTTTCCATATCGATAGTTTCTCGTGCACTTCTGACACCGGGTTCTGGGATGGTTTGAAGTATTGTATTAACTGTTCAACATTTAAATTTGATTTGAAACTATATCCTTTAAAATTTCTTAATAAGCAAGGAAAAATCCTGGATTTCAAAAGTGTTAAAAAATGAGATTTAATTAAGTATTTGAATGCGCTGGCCTGATGGCGGTGTCCGGCGCCACCACGCCCTTATTAGATTTTGGGTCGTGATATTGGTAAAGTACTATTTGAGGATGGCTAAAAGTGAAAGAGGAGCACTAATCTGCATCTGTCTGTAATTTTAAGTTGATTTGGATAGCGGTTACATAATTGAGTCTGCAGTAAGGTCAAACATATTTAGTTATATTTTAGTATTAAGTTTTAATAAGGTATAGATTATATAGCCTATTTTGATTGAGTGATTGTTTGGTATTTGTGTTTATCTCGAAGGTTCCTTTCAAAAAATCTTAGTGGTTCGAATATAAGAGGTTCTGATTTTTGCATCTTGTGTCTCAATCAGCTTAAGTTATTCTTGTTTATGTCAATTGGGGTAGTTTTGCATCAGCCCAGATTCGATAATGAGGCTGGTTCGCCAGTTTTGCTCTTTAAATGTGCCAAGTTATTTAAGCTTTTGGGTGTAAATTCCTTTTCAAAAAGAGTGACTTACAAATTAATTTTCCTTGGTTTTTAATCTAAATCAATTAATGTTAACATGTAACTTGGACAATTAATTTACTTTAAATAGTTGAGGTGAGCCACATCGCTTAGTTCGTAACAACTTTTGGCCCTCATGAGTTAAGTTAGCAACTTAGTTAGAATAATTCGAGGAGCATTATACCAGAAAAAAGTGATAATTGTGTGGCCCTCGTGTAAATTAGCTTTAGTTCAACCTTAGAATTCGAGGCACACCATTTAGCAAATTCTGTGGCCCTCGCAAAAGTGCAAACGCGTAGTTGCTTTAGGTGCGTATTTAAATAATATTACCTTCCTAAACTCAGATGCATATTTATGTGACCCAAATCCAAATCTCAACAATGTTAAAATATGTCGAAGAGCGCGGGTGCATTTATGTGACGCAGTGCAAGACATGTTTTAGCAGCGTTGTAATTTTTCTTAAAAATAATTAAATAAAGTGGTTGAAAAGTTAAAATACACATATGTTTAAACATGTATAAAAAATCAAGCAATATGTCATTTATAACAGTTGAGCGACCGTGCTAGAACCACGTAACTCGGGAATGCCTAACACCTTCTCCCGGGTTAACATAATTTCTTACCCAGATTTCTGATTCGCAGACTGTAATACAGAGTCAATATTTTCCTCGATTCGGGATTTGAACCGGTGACTTGGGACACCATAAATCTCCCAAGTGGTGACTCTGAATCCTTAAAATAATAAATCCCGTTTCGATTGTCCTTTAATTGGAAAAACTCCCTTTATTATACTCCTTTCCCGAGGTGTAGTAGGAAAAAGGAGGTGTGACATTTTTGATCTGTTTAGCATTCACTACAACACTATGCATTTACAGTTACAAAATATATTGTAGCTAAATATGAAAAATTCTGTGGCTAAACACTTTAGCCACAATATTTTTTTCCATAGCGTTCGTAGCAAGAAGTAGAGTAACTAAAAGTTAGCTACAGACTTTACATGGTTCGTGGCTAAAAACTAATATTTATTGCTACGAAGTTTTTTGGTATTGTAAAAATATTAACAGAACTTTTTTTTGCCACAAAATATACACTTATAGCAAAAACTCTTATTCTTTTGCCACAACAAATAAATATTGTAGCAATCTTTATGTTGTAGCCACAAGGTATTTTATCGTGGCAAAAGAATTAATTTTTTTGCTACGAAAATTCATATATTATGGCTATTTTTATATCTCAGTCTCGTGGCAATTATTCTTTTATTTAGCTATGAGTTCGTAAATTTATAGCTACAATCGAAGTATTTGCCACAAACCTTTTGGTATGTAGCTAAGAATTTATTTTTCATGACATAAAATATATTGAATTCAAGATATAGTTTAATCATTTGCTATGGAAAGTGAAAAAATAACTATCAACTATATATATGTGTAGCCTCGAATTCTAAATTTTTATTGTTATAATCGAAGAATTTGCCACAAAAGAATTGGTCACAAGAATTTTCATCCTGCAGCTAAAATTTCAAGTATTTTAGATTCCAAAATATATACATAAGAATTCTTATAATGTAGCTAAGAATTAAAAAAAATTACATTCCACAATAAATTTCAAGTTACTTATAATTGTAAATTTCAAAAAATGCATGATACGTAATTCTTCTACAACGCCATCTTGCTTGAGACATAAAGTAGCACTGTCTTCTCCTTCTTCGCTTCCCAACGTAGCACCGCCTTAACTGCACTTTAGCTTTAGTCTTAATTTGTCATTACTGCTCTAATTTCACAAATCTGCTTGTTAATAATAAAGTATTTTAACACCGGAAAGCAAAAAATAACCGATCACATATGCAAAAAGGTAGTCACTATATTGCTTTAAAAATTAATTAATGACGCAAAATACATATTACTTGCAAAGCATGTACTGTTCCATTGGATTTTTTTTTTAAATGTAAAAACTTATTTTTTCTCTCTCGGCGTACGTTAGGTGAATACTAACATGCGCCTACCGAAAAATGGGATGAAGAGGAAGACTGAGGAAACAGGCAATTAGGATGGCGGTTCTGGATCAGAAGATTGTGATGAACAGAGCTTCAGAGCATGGCAAAGGGAAGGCTAAAGCTAGTGAGGTAACGCAAGAGGAAGAATCCGAACATGAAAGTGAGGAAAAATGGCCAGATCTAGGGGAATATGCATAGAAACCAGTAACACCAGTGAATTCTCACATGAAATTGGCTAGGAAGGAAAATATAACTAGCAGATCTGAAGGTGCAATAGCTGAAGGAGAGAGAGCAAGCTCAAGTGCTGTGAAATCCAATGGAACAGTACATGTAGAGCAAAGTACTGTTACAAAGGAAAATCAAGTAGAAGTTCAGATGAAAACAGCTAATCCTAAGGTAGATAAGGGCAGATCATGGGCGGGATTGCTGCAAGAGAATAAACTAGTTGCAAAAGGTATGAATCTCACTTATATACCGCCGATTATGAAAGAGGGAGAAATTGTGGTACAGTTGATGGAGGAAGATGTGATAGAGGAAAATGCGAAATGGAGCATAGCAGTGATACTATATGTTGTGGGGAATGTACCTTCAATTAGCTATTGAGAGGTTTATAGCTAATCAGTGGATGAATATACAAAAACCGAAGGTGCTATTCCATAATGAAGTATACTTCATAGTTCTACTAAGTACAAATGAGGGGAAGACAAGAGTTCTAGAAAATGGACCTTATACGATGAACAGCAGGCCAACTATTATGAAGCCATTGGTGGATAATTTTGATTTTAATGAAGAGGTTCTGAGGAATATACCTCTGTGGATTAAGCTTCCTAATTTGTCGCTTAATTTATGGAGTAATCAAGCACTTAGTAAGATAGGAAGTGGACTAGGGAAGCCAATTTATGCCGATGCATGCACAATAATAGCTAATAGAGTTTCATATGCCAGAATACTAGTGGAGATGGATGTTACGAGAACACTCCCAGAGAAGATTAAAGTACAGGAACCAAAAGAAAAGGTATTAGAACAGCGAGTACAATTTGATTGGAGACCTAATTATTGTTAAACATGCTGTCAACTGGGGCATAACTGTAAGAAATCAAAGGGAATGAGGAATAGCATTATGGGGACAAAGGCAGAAGTGAAGCAGAAGCAGGAATGGAGAAAAGTGAAAGTCCTGGATCCAAAAGTAGATAAAATTGATGCTCATGGAAGGTTCATTGAACAAATTGAGGAAATGGAGCAGGAACAAGTGAACAAAGAAGTGGTTGATGGACAATGGCAAACTGTCAAGGGAAGACAGCACTAAAGAAACATATAGAAGCAATAAGAGGGGAACAAGTTGACATTGATAATGCATTTAAATCCCCGGTGGATACTGCACAGAAGATTGTCCACATATCTGAGGCTCAAGAAGATAGGGCCAGATCAAAGGGTACAGAATGAGGAGGTGAGATAAGTCAATTGTTATTGAAATGATAAATTATGTAGCCTGGAATGTTAGGGGACTGAATAAGTATTACAAACATAAGGAGTTAAAAAATTTTTGCAAAATTAATAAGGTAGTATGGATAGCTATTATTGAACAAAGTGTAAAAGAAGGGAAGGCTGAAGTAGTTAAACAAAAGATTTTACAAAACTGGAGATGGGTAGATAATTATGAGGAGGCCTCGGGGGAAGGATATGGATAGCATGGGATCCTAATCAAGTAGGCTTCAAGATGGGAAAAATGCATGACCAACTCATAGTAGGGAATGTGACAATGATATAGCAGAAGGTTCACATCCATATTTGTGCAGTATATGGGAGAAATACAATACTAGAAAGGAAGAGATTATGGAAAAGCTGAAAGAAGAAATAATACAAATCAGGCAGCCATGCTTGGTTATGGGGGATTTTAATACAATATTAAGGGGTGATGAAAGATATAATGTTGCCCAGTACAAGAGATGGAGACAAAAGATTTTAAACAATTTATGACAGATACTAACTTGGCAAAAGTAAAGACAATAGAGAGACAGTATACTTGGACAAATAATCATGTCCATAGCAGGATAAACAGAGTATTAGCTAATGCTGAGTGGATACAAAGATGGCCAAATATGAAGGGGGGTAGTTATGAATCCAAGCTTTTCAGATCACTGCCCACTAAGTATATTAATTGGTAGTAATAGCCTAGATGGAGGGAGACTATTTAGGTTCATAAATTGCCTAGCAAATTTGGCAGAATTTAACAAAGTAGTAAAGAATGGATGGAGGGGTAGATGCCAAGGGAAACAAATGAATACAAGCTGAAGAGATTGAAGTCTAGTCTGAAACAACTGAAAAAAGATGAATATGGTAGTGTGGGTGGGAACATACAAGAAGCAAGAGAGAAATTGGAAATAATACAGCAATGTATGCAAAGTCCTGATATAAATGAAATTCACAGATAGATGGAAAAGCAAACAATACTGGAGTTAGAGAGATGGTTACTAGTGGAGGAGAGTATAGTGAAACAGAAATCAAGGGTACAATGGCTAAATTTGGGAGACTTTAATACTGCTTACAATCATGCTTGCTTGACACAAAGACAATCAAGAAATAGCATTGGCAGACTTATTGATAGCAAAGGAGATGTAATACAGAATCCAAAGAAGGTGGAAGAAGAGATTTTATTGTTCTATAGGGGATTGCTTGGAAGCTCAGCAAAACAGCTACCAATGATCAACTATGAGACAATGCAAAATGGGAAGGTCCTAAATAGAAGGCAACAACTCCAACTAATTAGTCAGGTTAGCATGACATAAGTAAAATAGGCTCTATGGTGAATTGATGACAATAAGGCACCAGGTTGTGATGGATACAATGCATACTTTTTCAAAAGAACTTTGTCACGACCCCAATCCCGGTCGTGATGGTGCCCAACACAACTTCTAGGCAAGCCCGACCATTTACACTCTCAACCCGAGCATGAAGCTAAAAACCAATTATTTAATTATCATTAACAACAATGAGGCTAAAAGATTAAGCTGAATATCATGATAACACAGAATATACTCCTAACGACCTGGGGTCAAGAGTCTAGAGCCTTTAACAATATAGTGTGATAAGACTCCAAATAATACAATGTCTCAAAACTGCGGAAAGGTAATAAAAGGGATAGGAGGGGAGTCGGGTCCTGTGGACGTTAGGCAGCTACCTCGACAACTCCGGACAAACTTTGAAATCAGCAAAAGCTCAGCTAAATTCCCGAGATACCTGGATCTGCACACATGGTGCAGGGAGTAAAGTGAGTACTTCCAACTCAGTGGTAATAAGTGTAAATAATAACTGAGCAGTAACAAATCACGAAAGAACACTTCATCATGCTATATAGTATAGTACAACCTTTTTAACAAAATAGTAAAACTGTTAAAATCCTTTAGAAACATCTAGCTCAGTTTAAAAATCTCTTTTAAAAATATTTTTTTTTCAATATTAAGCATATGAATACGATATCAGGTAGTGCAAGTCCGCACACAAGTCAGTCCCCCGGGCACAACACTCGATTTACAAGTAACACCAGGGTATCTGGTACACAGTGCAAGAAATAGCATGGATGCCAATGATATGAGAGTGCTAAATGACATGCCACATAGTACAAACAGGAATCAACGCGTGAATGCAATGCAATGCACATGACCGCTGCGGCGTACAGCCCGATCCATTTGGGTACCCGCGCTCACTGTGGGGGTTCAGACTCCGGAAGGGCTCCTACAGCCCAAGCGCAATATCAATGATATCAATGTCACACCGCTGCAGTGCGCAGCCCGATCCATGCACAGTCCAGAAATGCACATAAACCTTTTGGGCAACAGCAAAATAGCAGTTCTCAGCTCAAAACGTCAGTAGAATATCATTTAAGTTTTCAAATTTTAGAAAGATGGCTGAGTTTGTAAAACAGTATTTAGAACCTTGGACTAAGGTCAAATAATATGCAACGTAATGCAAAAACAGTGATATCAATCCCTAAAGGATTCAAATAATCGGCACGAAGCCCAAAACATGGCAATCAGCCCAAATCATGATAGCATCAAGTAGTATTCAGTCAATCATGCAGTAAAATCAACAACCAGGACAGACCAAGTCACAATACCCAACGGTGCTCTATCCCACGCTCATACCTGGCGTGCAAGTCACCACAATACAACACTATGATGTGCAAATTCGGGGTTTCAAACCCTCAAAATATCATTTACAAGTATTACTCACCTCGAACCGGTGAAATCTCTAGCTCGCGATGCCTTTGCCTCTCAATTCGGCCTCCACGCGCATTGAATCTTACCAAAAATAGAGCGAATACATTACAATATGCTAATGGAACATAACCCAATTGAAATTACTCGAAAAATACTCAAAAATACGAAGTTGGCAAAACCCGAGACCCGGGCCCACTTCTCGAAAAATTCCGAAATCTACATCACTGGATTCCTTGTCTCGCCACGAGTCTATACATATAAATTTTATCAAAATCGGAACTCAAATGGCTTTTCAAATCCCAAAAATTTATTTTTTAAAACCAAGCCCTAGTTCTTCACAATTTCAACCCACTTTCATGAATTTAAGTGTTGATTCTTCAATAAAATGATGTTTCTAAGTCAAGATACTTACCTCCAATCAATACCCGTCGAAAACCCTCTTCAAATCGACCAAAAAGCTCTCTTGGCGGAGTAAAAATGGTGGAAAAATGAACCCAAGTCGCGGATGAAATATTATAAAAAAGCCCTCTGGACATCCAGATTTTACACTACGCGAACGCGGTCAACACCCCCGCATTCGCAATGAACAAATTCTGATGGCCACAAATCACCTCTACGCGAACATATCTCCAAGACTGCGAACGCGATGATCCAGCTCTTCCTCTTACGCGAACACGTTCGACCAACCGCGATCGCGATGCCTCTGACCTTCTCCTTACGCGAACGCGAACCCAGGTGTCGCGAACGCAATGAACAAAACAGGCAGGGCCCCATGCCCCCTTCTACGTGAATGCGAAGCAGCTCTTGCGATCGCGATGGTATGAAAAGTTCCTCATCGTGAACGCATTCTTAAGGATGCGAACGCGAAGACAAATTTTGGTCTGCAACAGCTGGGAAATTTTCTGCAACATTTCAAGATTCAAAACCTCTATTTAGCCATTCGAAATTATCCCGAGGCCTCCGGGACCTCAACCAAAGTCACCAACACATCCCAAAATATCATACGAACTTGTTACAATCATCCAAACATATCAGACAACACTAAAATCATCAATTCACATCAGATTCAAGCCTAAGTTTCTTAAAAACTTCCGAATTGCACATTCGATCAAAAACCCAATCAAACGACGTCCGAATGACCTGAAAATTTACAGACATATCCAAAATCACCTAACGAAGCTTCTGCAACTCTTGGAATTCCATTCCGACCCTCGGATCAAAATATCACCTACCAACCGGAATTTGCCAAAATTCAAACTTCGCCAATTCAAGCCTAAATCTACACCGGACCTCCAAACTCAATTCTGATCATACTCCTAAGTCAAAAATCATCCCCCGAAGCTAACCAAATCACCGGAATTCACATCCGAGCCTTCTAACTATATAGTCAACTTCCGGTTGACTTTTCCAAAACAAACTTCCTTCTAAAAGGCTAAGTGCCTCACTTCCAACTAAAACCAATTCAATTCTATCTGATTCATTCAAAATACTGATATTGAAGCATAGAACAATGTAATATGGGAAAAATGGGGCGGTAACTCACGTGACAACGGGCCGGATCGTCATATCCTCCCCAACTTAAACAAACGCTCGTCTTCGAGCTTGCCCAGAGTTGTACTAGAAGCCAACCAATAGCTGAATGACCTTACCAAGCATATACCCGGGGCGATCCCACGTCACCCTATCTTACATAGATCCGATAATACAACACAACTGAAATTTCACAGTTCATTTAGACCATAGACCGTAGAACCACATAACACCTTCCGAAAGCATACCCAGAATAAACCCGAACCAGCTGTGATAACCCACACCTGCAACCTTAAGTGCAACCATATGATATACTACATAACCCAGACACTCGAATCGATAACTTCTATTCACAGCAGTTGCCCACAACACCCGAATACCGGTGGAAAAACCTCTTATTAGCAAAGGTCTTATTCTAGAACTTTCATATACTGCCAACGAATAATGAAACACACAATCAACTGTATCAATTTCTCAGATCAACCATTAATGAAGCCACTTCCTTGTTGACTAATACCACAACAGATGTCCGGGCCAAACCTCGATATGGACCCTCTAATCGGCTGAAATCACACCTGTTTGCATTTATTAATGACTCTAACAATCACCTTGAATTCAATGCACCACTCTGGTGATATAACACCTCATCACAGGCCTAAGCCACAACTTGCATAATCCGCACACCAATGATGGGCGGTCTGAACATACTCAGCTCATGACAAATGACTCAAATGAAAGAGTTGTGCCCCAAGCTCAACAGTACCATTACAACACAAAGCTGAGACCCTATCTCACATCATAGAAATAGAGTACTTGAATCCTCCTCGAGAGGTCATAACTTCTCGTGGCCTCGCCACAACGGGCGATCCTATCCAAACACTATTACACATGAAGCATCTCAAGTCACCATGCTCAAAATAGACAGCCACACACAGATTGATGTCTGAAACCAAGCAATCCATCACACCCACGGTGAAGCTAGTAATATACACCATTCAATCCTGAAAGGACACAATCGAAGAGTTATTCACCAAGCAACACCCAACACGGACTCTCCTCAAAAACCAGGAAGCAAGGCCTACAAAGTAACATATGGAAAACTATTCTCAACGTCATACAGTTGCGGCATGCAACCCGATCCAGATAACATACCCATGGCGGTGTGCCACCCGATCCATACATATATCTCACATAGGGAGATGCACATCGAGCCAAATTGCTCATTACAACAAAATACTGATTGCCTAACTATATCTACATATAGCGTTGAAAGCTACAAAACTCAAACACAATTGAGCCCCCCCCCCCAACTTCCACTATGAATCTCGATAGCACCGCACTATATGTGCCCACAGTCCGAAAATCATAACGCCTCACAGCACCGAAAAAGCAACTCATAGATCTCCCCATATCACTAACAAGCTTAATAACGAGAGATTAACCTATCCCTCAACAATACATATCAGGGCCAACCAAGCCATTATCTGAATACGTAGCCAATCAGCTTACCAACAAACTCATTACCAAGAAGCCTGAAGCTGCTTCTTTCCCTTTTTATAACTCCTGCCAGAGTCGTACGATACGGTGCCCGACACCGAATCAATACCAAAATCCACGATCTCGCCCAGCGACATGCCCGGCCACAAGAAACGTATTTGAAAAAGAGTCCCTCAATACCGGAACTGAATCAATAGTAGAAACCTCTATACTGACATCCGTCACAAAGGCCCAATTAAGGAAAGCAATCATTTCCAGTCGTCCGCTGATCTTTGAAATACCAAACACTCTGCTATATCATAATCTAATGCACCTCGCCACGCAGCCGATGGCCTATCTGACACAGCCCATAGCACAATAGTCTAGAACAACCCACATTGCGACAACCACTCTACAGCTCAGCTTCATATACAAAATCTAACATACCAACAAAGAAGGACCCACTCGGGCTTCCAATCCCCATAGCCGCTAATGGTACCAATACACACTATCCACAACCACTATATAGCCTGAACATGAGAACTCCCAGTCATTCTTCGAAGATATTCTAAAATTCTCCTGTGCCATCAAACACACTCACATATCGACAGTCGATCTATCAAGAAAATGCTGCAACACTACCAAAGTGCCATCAAATTAATCACATTAGGATAACATGAGAACTTTATCTCCCTTCCGCGCCATAGACATCGACACACTCAACTAGTCAATAACTTTCATCGATCCCATTTAGAAGAAAAATCATTACACACTCCATGTTTCGCATACCCATAAGAAATATACTCATCTTCAAACCACGGTAAAACCCAACAAGAACATCTCTGCCAACTCCATTTGTACAAGCTAAACTGCCAGGACAGAATCCTTCTATCTAAACTGAGTTGAGCAAGCCGTCAAAACTCAAGAGCATTACTGCAAATTGCCTGTAAAAACCCATTACTTCGAACACATACAAGGAATTAATCATATCTTCACCATATCGATTCGGTCTATTATCAAGCTATTCCTTCTATCAAATTTCTCTTTTTATTCATCATCCAATTGATATTTATTCCTTGACGTAGAATCACAATGCCTCAATCCAGGCCTACCACACGAGACTCGAACATAAGACCATACTGTCTAAGACCCATAGGCCACCGAATACTCTCTCAACTCTTCCCAAAAATACCACGTTCTAGAATACTTTACTTGAACAACTTCCTGCAAATCGGAATTCGTTACCATTACTTCCCAGATACTGATACATAGGATCCCATAATTAATATAAAAATACCACAAGCCTCGACATTCCCGATGAATAAACAGTCTCTGACCACATACACAACCTTAGACACCTGATGATTACATGCAAAAAGCTCGAACACAATAAAACCATTATCGAGAGTCATTCACTCCTATTCCAACTGCAATTTACCTGACTTAACGAACAGAACCACTCGTGCCTTATTAGCACTCTGACACCGAAGGATATGACCTCCTTCCAATACAAACGAACATCTTCCTTTTCTACATACTTAGCATTCTTTATCAACAACAACTCAAGATATCCTAGTATTTCCTCACATCTATGAAACACCATATAACCTTTATCAAAATTTTTACTTCACTCATGCCATCCTCGGCTCATTTCTGCAACCAGGACTGATCCGCCAGCATACCTCGAAACAAAAACAATCATAGCACATAACCGTGTGATCAGCTAATCAACAACAACCTCCCCAACTTGGCTCAAAGCCCTCTATCAGGACACATTTTATAATCCATAATACTTTTACTCTAATAATGCCACAATATTATAGTGAGATTAAACTCAAATCACTTATAAGTTGTGCAAACATGGATCATCTAGTATTATAACTCTTTTGCAATTCTCTCATTCGTTCCGCAATAGTTAATCCCACTCTAGGCGACAAAATTTATACTAAGTCCCCAAATTTTTCAAAATTTTGACAAAGTTTCCTTTGTAATTGAGCCTATCCACTTGCCAGAGAATCACCAAAACCATCCTAACAACACACCCACAACTTGACATAGCATCATAATGTATATCAACAGCATTAATCCCAATACTACATGTATTATATTATCAAAATTGATACATGGATATGCGTTGCACCTATTCGAATCATAACACATACAAAATACCTTTCAATTACACATGAGATCTTCCACTATACACAAGAATCATACCCCTTAAGAAAACTCCGCAGGAGATAACCCTCCTGCTTCGCCTCAATTTAGTGTTTCAGCACCCTTCCACCATCATACACATAACACAGCCATTTGGTCTTCCTGAGTCTGAACTCATACTGCCACATGCAATGTACTTCACTTCCCAACTAGGATACACGAAAATATTCTTCATGCGCCCATAACTCGGGGCTACACAACATATCACAATAGGAAACGAATCACTTAACAGTTCATCTATTATTCAGCAGACTCCTTCATCATTACCAAGTCACATAGATACATCTTGCAGTACTAACATACTCATCACATGGATATCCAACCGCCATTCCTGCTAATAGGGACAATACCGAACATATAAGTTCAGAACACTTGCTCACACAATAAGCACCTCGGTGCTCAAGACTTAGGCAAATATCCAGCCTCAAGTCCTCCATAATAGCCTAACATCGAACTCACGGGATCACATCTCGCCCATCGATCAGGGAAATCACAAGCCATCAGGGCACTTATAATACCGAGCTCTCATGTGAGCATACAGACGTGTGGAAGGAATTTCAAGAGTTATATCTCAAGCTGAATCAAGTACACATGATAAGAATTCCAAGAAAGTGAAGTTTTCCTAAAGGTTCTGCAGCCTCTCGAGGATAAATACAGACGTCTCCGTACCGATCCGCGAGACTCTACTAACCGGATCATGACTCATGAGGCCTAGTAACCTAGGCTCTGATACTAACTTGTCACGACCCCAATCCCGATCGTGATGGAGCCCAACATAACTGCTATGCAAGCCCGACCATTTACACTCTCAACCCAAGCATGAAGCTCAAAACCAATTATTTAATTATCATTAACAACAATGAAGCTAAAAGATTAAGCTGAATATCATGATAACACAAAATATACTCCCAAAGACCTGGGGGTCATGAGTCTAGAGCCTCTAAAAATACAGTGTGACAAAGACTCCAAATAATACAACGCCTTAAAACTGCGGAAAGATAATAAAAGGTATAGGGGAGGAGTCGGGTCCTGCGGACGTCAAGCAGCTACCTCAACAACTCCGGACAAACTCTTAAATCAGCAAAAGCTCAGCTAAACTCCGAGATACCTGGATCTGCACCCATGGTGCAGGGAGTAAAGTGAGTACTTCCAACTCAGTGGTGATAAGTGTAAATAATAACTGAGCAGTAAGAAATCACGAAAGAACACTCCATCATGCTATATAGTACAATACAACCTTTTTAACAAAATAGTAAAACCGTGAAAATTCTTTAGAAACATCTAGCTCAGTTTAAAAATCTCTTTTAAAAATATTCTTTTTCCAACATTAAGCATATGAATACGATACCAGGTAGTGCAAGTCCGCACACAAGTCAGTCCCTCGGGCACAACACTCTATTTACAAATAACACCAGGGTATCTGGTACATAGTGTAAAAAAATAGCATAGATGCCAATGATATGAGAGTTCTAAATGTCATGTCACATAGTACAAACAGGAATCAATGCGTGAATGCAATGCAATGCACATGACCGCTGCGGCGTACAGCCCGATCCATTTGGGTACCCGCGCTCACTGTGAGGGTTCAGACTCTGGAGGGGCTCCTACAGCCCAAGCGCAATATCAATGATATCAATGTCACACAGCTGCGGGGCGCAACCCAATCCATGCACAGTCCAGAAATGCACATAAGCCCCTTGGGCAATAGCAAACTAGCAGTTCTCAGCTCAAAACGTAAGTAGAATATCATTTATGTTATCAAATCTAAGAAAGATGGCTGAGTTTGCAAAACAGTATTTAGAACCTTAGACTGAGGTCAAATAATATGCAACGTAATGCAAAAATAGTGATATCAATCCCTGAAGGATTCAAATAATCGGCATGAAGCCCAAAACATGGCAATCAGCCCAAATCATGATAGCATCAAGTAGTATTCAGTCAATCATGCAGTAAAATCAATAATCGAGACAGACCAAGTCACAATCCCCAACGGTGCTCTACCCCACGCTCATACTTGGTGTGCAAGTCACCACAATACAGCATTATGATGTGCAAATCCGGGGTTTCAAACCCTCAGGATATCGTTTACAAGTATTACTCACCTCGAACCGGTGAAATCTCTAGCTCGCGAAGCCTTTGTCCCTCAATTGAGCCTCCACGCACGTCGAATCTTACCAAAAATAGAGTGAATGCATTACAATATGCTAATGGAACATAACCCAATTGAAATTACTCGAAAAATACTCAAAAACACGAAGTTGGCAAAACCCGAGCCCCGGGCCCACTTCTTAAAAAATTCCGAAATTTACATCACTGGATTCCTCGTCTCGCCACGAATCTATACATATAAATTTTATCAAAATCGGAACTCAAATGGATTTTCAAATCCCGAAAATTTGTTTTTCAAAACCAAGCCCTAGTTCTTCACAATTTTAACCTACTTTCATGAATTTAAGTGTTGATTCTTCAATAAAATGATATTTCTAAGTCAAGAGACTTACCTCCAATCAATACCCGTCGAAAACCCTCTTTAAATCAACCAAAAATCTCTCTTGGCGGTGTAAAAATGGTGGAAAAATGAACTCAAGTTGCGGATGAAATATTATAAAAAAGCCCTCTAGACGCCCAGATTTTACCCTACGCGAATGCGGTCAACACCCCCGCGTTCGCAATGAACAAATTCTGATGGCCACAAATCACCTCTATGTGAACACGTCTCCAAGCCCGCGAACGTGATGATCCAGCTCTTCCTCTTACGCGAACGTGTTCGACCAACCGCGATCGCGATGCCTCTGACCTTCTCCTTACGCGAACGCGAACCCACGTGTCGCGAACGCAATAAACAAAATAGGCAGGGCCCCAGGCCCCCTTCTATGCAAACGCGAAGCAGATCTCGCAAATGCGATGGTCTGCAAAGTTCCTCATCGCGAACGCCTTCTTATGGATGCGAACGCGAAGACAAATTTTGGTCTGCAACAGCTGGGAAATTTTCTGCAACATTTCAAGGTTCAAAACCTCCGTTTAGCGATCCGAAATCATCCCGAGGCCTCCGGGACCTCAACCAAAGTCACCAACACATCCCAAAACATCATACGAACTTGTTCCAATCATCCAAACACATCAAACAACACTAAAATCATCAATTCACATCGGATTCAAGCCTAAGTTTCTTAAAAACTTCCGAATTGCACATTCGATCAAAAACTCGACCAAACGACGTCCGAATGACCTGAAAATTTACAGATATATCCAAAATTACCTAAAGAAGCTACTGCAACTCTCAGAATTCCATTCCGACCCTCGGATCAAAATATCACCTACCAACCGGTATTCGCCAAAATTTAAATTTCGCCAATTCAAGCCTAAATCTACACCGGACCTTCAAACTAAATTCCGATCGCACTCCTAAGTCACAAATCATCCCCCGAAGCTAACCAAATCACTGAAATTCACATCCGAGCCTTCTAACTATATAGTCAACTTCCGATTGACTTTTCCAAAACAAGCTTCCTTCTAAGAGGCTAAGTGCCTCACTTCCAACTAAAACCAATTCAATTCTATCCGATTCATTCAAATACTGATATTGAAGCATAGAACAACATAATATGGGGGAAAACGGGGTGATAACTCACGTGACAACGGGCCGGATCGTCAAAAACTTGGGATATTGTAGGGGAAGAAATAACAAATGCAATGTTAGAATTTTTTATAGTGGTGACATGTGTAAAGCAATTAATTGCAAAATAATCACACTCATACCAAAAGTCCAGAATCCAACAAACATAAGAGAGTATAGACCAATCTCTTGCTATACAGTTTTGTATAAGATCATTTCCAAGATTATTACTATTAGAATGTAGGGAGTAATGGATTACTTGGTTGACAATTTCCAAGCATCATTTGTGCCCGAGAGACTAATAACAAATAACATCCTAATGAGTCATGAGCTAGTGAAAGAATATGGTAGGAAGAATGTCTCCCCAAGATGCATGCTCTAAATTGATATGCAGAAGGCATATGATTTTGTGGAGTGGAAATATATAGAAGAAGTTCTGAGGGCACTGAACTTCCCTGAAAATTTTGTAAAATGGATTATGGTATGTCTCAATACAGTGACATATTCTGTGCTTATAAATGGAAGGCCAACTGAACCATTTGAGGCCAAGAAGGGGCGTAGACAGGGGGTCCAATGTCACCATTTCTCTTCGTCCTAGCTATTGAGTATCACAGTAGATCATTGAAGAAGTTGAAGGAGGATAATACGTTTAAATTTCACCCTAGATATGCAAGGTTCAACCTTGTACAATTGGGGTTTGCCGATGACTTGCTTCTGTTTTGCAGGGGTGATATGCAGTCAGTACAAGTATTGCACGAGCAGTTCCAACATTTCTCAGCAGCTTCTGGCCTAATAGCAAATCAGAACAAAAGTTGTATTTACTTTGGAGGGGTGAGTGAAGGAATGCAACAACAAATACTAAAGGCAACTGGATACAAGAAGGGTGAATTTCCATTTAGATATCTTGGTGTTCCTTTAAGAACCAAGAGATTATCTATCATGCAGTGTGGACCTCTAATAGACAAAATGCTACATAGAATCCAAAGTTGGACAACAAAATATTTGTCCTATGCTGGGAGGGCAGTCTTGGTGAAGAGTGTCCTATTTGCTATTCAAACATTTTGGGCACAAGTGTTAATACTGCCCAAGAAAGTGATCCAATTTATAGAGACCAATGTAGAATATTTCTATGGACTAGGAATGTTGAACCTACCAGGAAACCTCTGATAGCTTGGACAGATTGTGCCCACCAAAAATAGCAGGGGGGTTTGAACTTCATGGATATAGGACTATGGAATGAAGCAGCGATATGTAAGTTGTTATGGAACATCTGCACAAGGAAAGTGAAGTTATGGGTACATTGGGTTCATACATACTATATAAAAGGACAGGCTGTGTGGGAGGTAAATGCAAAAAATGCTTCATGGGCTATGCGGCAAGTCTTTCAAGCAAAGAAGTACTTTGATAATGCTATATTAGAAGAAGAAGAAGAGGTCAGACAAATGCAAAACTTCTCAATTAAGAGGATGTACAGAATAATGCAGGGAGAATGTCCAAAGGTGATGTAGAGAAGATTGGTATGCAATAATCAAGGGCAACCAAAGTGGACGTTTATGTTGAGGCTAGTCATCCAACAAAGACTAGCGACCAAAGATAGATTGATGAAATGGGGCATTAATGTTGAACCTAGCTGCCCCCTGTGTAACAAGGAGAATGAAATAGTGAAACACTTGTTCTTTGAATGTGAGGAAACAGGCAGAATATGGGGTGGACTACTGCAGTGGCAAAGCATTCAGATACTATCGCAAAACTGGCAGAATGTGATTGTGTGGATGGTGCAGAAGGCTAAGGGAAGAAGTGCAAGGGCTGAGATATGTCGAATGGTGCTTGTAGCAGCAGTTTACTATTGCTGGCAAGAAAGGAACTAGGCAGTGTTTCAGAAGAAAAGAAGAACTGCTAAAACAATACTGAGGCTGATAATTCAGGAAGTGCATGTAAGAGCAACAAGGTCTCCAAAGTTGGCTAGATTGATGAATACTTAGATTGGTACCCAGAAATATAGTATGTTCAAAAATGTTAGTAGAGATAGATGAAATATAAAAGGAATGTGCTAGGTACTCATATTCTGGGGCACAATGTCCAGATATGGTGTACGCTAGAATGAAATTGGTCCAAGTATAGTTATGAGTTGTAAATATTGCGGCTTACATGAAATAAATTGATAACTTCCAAAAAAATAAATATTACTTGCAAAGATTAAGAACATCAGTACTGCAATGTAATCTTAACCAAGTCTCATTGGTGCTTTCTAAGTTACAAATCACTTTGTAATTGGAGGCGGGTCATATTGTCTGGCACTAGACTGAAATTTCAACTGATACGGATAAGAATTAGTAGCAGGGTATCAAACCGAATATTCAGGTATCCAATTTGGTTTATTTTATATTGCTTCATATCTGAATATACTAGTTTCTTCATTATTTGTAACAGTTCTTTACTTGGGAGGTTGGAATCTTTCTATTCCGTACATATTTATTCCTGAGCTATTTGGCATAAATAAAAGGGGTAAAGCTAACGCAACGACTCAAACAACTACGAGTGCTCCCATAATTCTTTTTAGCCAAAAGAGGTATTTTAGCCGGAGAAGGGAACATTTGACAATTGTATGAGTTCACTAAATACTTAACAGGTACAATTGAGTTTAAACTTCAATACAGAGATGCAAGTTCGATTAGTAAAAATATAAATTGAATATCAATAAGACAAGAAATATTTCTTGATAATTCTTTTATAAGAATTTTTAACATATAATAAAAGAGAAAAGTACAAAGCAACAAAAAAAAATTAAAAAACCTTTAGACTTCATAAACCTCTTAAAGGATCTTGATCCCAATTTTATAATGTTGTTTTGCTGTTACAGTTCACAAACTATGGCTCCTCCCAAAATTACCTTTTTAAAATCTTCAAACTTTCACTCACTCTATATCAAAAATAAGGCAGAATATTAAATTGTTGAATAATTCGCAAAACTAAACCCAAAAAATTCATGTTAAGTAGGTATGAGAAAATTCATAAACAGTAAAATATAGAGATACGAGTCTATGGGTTCTCTCTCGCTCTTCTTCTCTGTCATTCTCGCATTTTTAAGTTTATCTATAGTTGAAGAAAGAATTGGAAAAGTGGGGAAGGGGACGTAGGGGTAGGATTGGCGGCCGGAGAGTTTAGGTTTTGGTGATTTGCTTTTGGCCAATTGCAGTTGTCCTTTGTCATTTATATAATATAATTTTGCTTTCTTTTATCTCTTAGTTAATACTACATCTTAATTCAGTAGATGTAAAGAAATATAAGTGCTAACAATTATAAGTAAAAACACTACTACGAAAAGAATAAATATATAATTTATGTTAAGTAGCATTGAAAAATAAATTATTTGCATAAAATAAAGATATTTTAAATTAAATTTTTCTTTAAAGTTTCTTTCATCCTATATGATATTGTTAGAAGTTTGTTATATACTCCTATTTTTATTATATTAGATTCGTATTTTAGTGTTTAATTAGATTTATAAATTTTTTATAATTATTCAGATTGAATATAATTAGTGAGCAATGTAAATAATTACAAGCGCAAAGTTACAATATAATTACATATTTATTTAAATTATATTGGAAAATCACAAGTACTACTGTGTTTGATATGAATTATTATATACTAATTAATATTTTATACACTCATTTATTAAGAAATATTAAATTCTCAAATTTTTGAAATAAAACATAATATAAAGTTATTTAAGTTTATAAAATATCGGATAATAGTCATAAGAAAGACAATATCCTCTTTATGTATACGAATTATATTAAATTATTAATTCTATGATTCAGTAATATAAATAATTTATTGTACAATATAGTTAGTACAAGATTATAGTCGTTTAATTTTAAAATAATTAGTCATGCACATAATTGTGGGATATAATTCTTTTTTTTTAATTATAATTGAAACTTATACGGTCAGACATCTTTGTAACAATATCCTTATACATCAACCACTCACTATAAAAATCAAGTTTTTCTCATAACCATTTTTTATATTTATGTTATAATATATATCCTCTATAACGATGCTTCACTATAGCAGCAAAAAAAATATAACGAAATAAAAGAGGCCATTAGAGGGAGGTTTGACTATACGTAATACTTATTTAATAAAAATTATAATATAATCAGTTTTTCTAGGGACTTGGATGTCAACCGTAATAAACTCTTTATTCTTAGTGTAACTATATATAGTAAAATTAAATACTTATATCTCCTATATTATGAAAATCCTACAGTTACACTTCCTCTGTGTCACGATCCGAATTTCCCACTACCGGGGTCGTGATGGCGCCTACTATCGGAGCTAGGCAAGCCAACTATTTAAACTTTTCACAAAATTTTTATCTAGAACAATATAATAAACTAAAATAAATACTTAAAATATGCGGAAGACTTTTAACAAAAACGATATCATAATGCGGAAGTTTAAAACATAACTCTACCCAGAATCTGGTGTCACCACTCACGGACTACTAAGGAGTACTAAAAACATCAGTCTGAAAGAAAATACACAAGAGTCTGTCTCGATACAAATAAACAAACTGAAGTGACATAGATGAGACTCCGAGCCCGCGGACGTCAGCTAAGCTACCTTAGAGTCTGTTGACTGAAGGTCGGCCCCCGGTCTAGAACTGCTGCGGTGGTCCGTAAGCTGCCTCCTGATCTGTGCACAAAAAGGCACAGAAGTGTAGCATCAGCACAACCGACCCCATGTGCTGGTAAGTGCCTGGCCTAACCCCGGCTAGGTAGTGACGAGGCTAGACAGGACCTACCACAAACAACCTGTACAGATATATACAATAACAGGAGAATACGCTAATCTAAACAGTTAAAAGGGGAGGGAAGCATGCTGGGGGGTACAACAGTATCAAATACAGAAATCGTCTAACAAGAGTGAAAACTAAGCAAGCAATAACTGATAAAGAAATACCGGAAAGCTCAACACACAGAACAATATACTCAGTCCATATTCCCGTTGCGGCGCGCAACCCGATCCTCAACATTTAACACCGTTGCGGCGTGCAACCCGATTCTCGACAATTAATATGTTGCGGTGTGCAACCCGATACTCAACATTTAGTACTATTGCGGCGTGCAACCCGATCCTCAATATTTACCAACAAAACTCACCCAACATCATTCGCAACTCAGGTGCGAGGGGAGTAACATCAAAAATACAAAAGTCCCAACGAGGGAATACATTTAACAACTCAAATATCCCGGCAAGGGAGTATTCAATTTATACCAAAATTCCGGCAAGGGAGTATTCAATTTATACCAAAATTCTGGCAAGGGAGTATTCAATTTATACCAAAATCCCGGCAAGGGATCAATCACAACTCCTTTCAATACTTTCATCTATTACTCAATGGTAGTTATCATTCGAGCGAACACTCAAAAGTGTTAATATTTCATGATTTATCCTCACACTCTTCACATTATGTAGTTATCATTTATTAGCTTAGAAGAGTTTTAAATTATCTCAAAAACAAGTACAAACAAGGACTCACGGTCATGCTAGACTCCGGTGTATAGACACTCGTCACCACGCCTATACACCGCACTCGATCATTTAGCAAATAGTAATTTGTAATACTCTAATCCTATTCCCTCAAGCCAAAGTTAGATCAAATACTTACCTCGGTCCGAAAATCGCAATCAAGCCTCTAACGCCGTCTTTCCTCTAGAATCCAACTCCAAAACAACGATATCTAGCCATAATTAGTTCAATATTATCAATAATGGCTCAAAAACACAATCCCATAGCTTAGAAATATAATTCCCATCATTCTTCCAAAAATAGAAAAATCCGACACCAGGCCCACATGGTCCAAACTCGAGGCTCGAACCAAATTCCAATCACCCATAATCCCACAAGTTCAAATATATAATTTATTTTAAAATTCGACCCCAAATTGAGGTTGAATCACCCAAAATTCCCAAAAAAACTAACTCTACCCATAGGCCCTAATTTCTACTTTGATTTCATGTTTTTAGGCTAGGATTTTAGTGATTAGATGAAAAAATAATGAGGAAACGATGTTAAGATTACTTACCCAAAGAGTTATGGAGAAGGAAGCTCTTGAAATTCGTCTATGGAGGGTTTGAGTGAAGGGCTCGTGTGAAAAATGGCAAAAATCCTGAGCACACTGTTCTATTTTTAACTTAAAATCACTGGAGCACTTTTGGTCTATACGATCGCGGGGCAACATATGCGATCGCATAGAGAGTGGGAAGTTGGCTTCTGCGATCGCAGAAGAAAAATCTTGCGATCGCATAGAGGAAGGGAAATGTTGGGTGAGGTCCAAAGCTATGCGATCGCGTACCAAACAATGCGATGGCATTGAACAAAGTGAGATGGCTAAAATGGGACTTTATGCGATCGCAGACATGCCTATGGGATCGCATAGAGGAAAAGATCTGTGCAAAAATTGCAGAATTTTCTGATGCATTCTAAGTCCAAAAACACTCCGAACCACCCCCGAAATCACTCCCGAGCCCTCCGGGCTCCCAACCAAATACACACGCTAACTCAATATCATCCTACGAACTTGCTCGAGCGATCAAATCAGTAAAATAACATCAAAATCAAATAATCAACCCCCAAAACTCATAATTTTCATTTCAAAGTTCATAACTTCCAAATTTCCCATTTTTAGTCCGAAACACTTCAAACAACGTCCGATTTCAACAAAACTTTACAGATAGCACTTAACTAATATATATGACCTGTACCGGGCATCGGAACCAGAATACGAGTCCGATACCATTACATTTTGATCAAATTTCATTTTCATTTTCCTTAAACATTTTCAGAAAATAATTTCACGGGAAAATTAATTTTCTCGGGCCTGGGACCTCGGAATTCAATTCCGGGCATACGCCCAAGTCTTATATTTTTCTACGGACCTCCCGGGACCGTCAAATCATGGGTCCTGGTCCGTTTACCCAAAATATTGACCAAAGTCAATTATATCAATATTAATATCATAATTCTTTAACTTTTTCATAGAATTCACATATTTTAACATAAAAACTTTCCGGCTTCGCGCCGGGACTGTGCACGTAAATTGAGGCAACTAAAAATGAGGTTTTCAAGGCCTTAGAAGTGCAGAAAAAAGGATAAATACAGTGATGACCCTTTGGGTCGTCACATTCTCCACCTCTAAAGCAACTGTTCGGCCTCGAACGGACAAAAGAAAAGAGTACCTGAGTCAGGAAATAGATGAGGGTAACGGCTCTGCATATGAGACTCGGACTCCCAGGTAGATGCCTCAGGAGGCTAACCTTTCCACTGAACACGCACTGAAGGAAAACTCTTTGACCTCAGCTGTTGAACCTGCCGGTCTAGAATAGCTACCGGCTCCTCCTTGTAAGACAGATCCTTGTTCAACTGGACAGTGATGAAATCTAACACGTGGGTAGGATCTCAGTGATACCTACGGAGCATAGACACATGAAACACTAGATGCACGGCTGACAAGCTAGGTGGCAAGGCAAGCCTATAAGCCACCTCT